>PVJI01020103.1:0-29665 GCA_004026765.1 Micronycteris hirsuta | reverse complement strand
CCCCCCCCCCCCCCCCCCCGTCAGCTCGCTAAGCTGATGAGCAGCAGCCCATCCTCCTCGTTTTCTTCAATGCAAAAACCAACTCCTCCGTCTACAACTTAAGACCCTCAGTGCTCAGGCCCGCGTCCAGCTTCCCACTTTCCTCCTGTGTTTACCTTTTCCACACTCCCCACTCCGGGCAAGCAGGTGTGCAGACAGAACCCTGACACTCCCTTTGCACTTCCACCCCCAGTCCTGGCCGACCGACATCCGCCTCTCCTACTGACCCCAGTTTGACCTTACTCTGCCGGCCAGGCAGACATCTGAATCCTGCCTTCTTGGTGTCCACATTGTATTTATTCGTATAAACTTCTACAGTTGGAGGTGCATCTAAGATCTAACTTGATCTTCTGCTGAACGCCTGTGATGGGCACTTGATTCTCTCCCTCGTCCCGTCACCAAAGTTCCCCCGACTGCTTGGCACCACGCGCTTTATCTGACGCACCCGCTGGAGTTTATTGAATGAATAGCCTCACGAACACGTGATTATATCAGATGCCTTCCCTTTCTCTCTCTCTTTCCTGGTCCCCTACCCTGGACATACAACATTCTTTTTTATTTTTACGTTTTTTTCTTTGTTTCAAAAAAGAGACACATGTTTATAGTGGCCACCATCTCCTCCTTCGTCTCAGCTGTAAAAGCTGGGAAATGGAATGGGGGTACAGGCAGGGGTGTCTGTCTGTCATACTCAGCAGCTGTGGGTGGCAGTTGACGGAGACCCGCACGTGGAGAGGACACAGCTTTGGGGCTCACCTGGTCTTCAGTCTGACCCTTTAGATAGATACTCGGGTGACTTCTGCGGAGCCGCCTGTGGCGCTGGTGCCCCAGCCACAGAGACGGAGCTGCTAAGATGCAGAACTTTCCTCAAGGGGCCACGGGAGGGACCCTGATGCCTCAGCTATTGCAGGGCCACGGCCCATGGTCACTCAGCCTGTGAACTGTGGAGAGGTGGCCACAGGGTGCAGACGCGAGGAAGGGATCTCAAAGACCCTCCACAGAGGGGACAGGGCTGTTCCCATGGTGTCCTGGCCACCTTGGTCCTTCCCAGTTTCCCGTGATCCGCACAGGGAAACACCAGATGTGTTGAACGGATATCCTCAGACTTAAAACAGGTGTTAGAGTTTTACGGGTAGCTTGCAATTCTGGAACACAGTTAGCAATTTTAATGTAATAGGGCAGGGGGACGGGAGCTGGGAACAGTCGTGTGGGCGTGGTTGCATCCGTTCTCTCTCCCCCAGGAGGCGTGCGCTCAGTACTGGGGGGAGGGGAAGCAAACGCACGGCGACGTGGAAGTCACCCTGAAAGACACCGCCCAGTCCTCAGCCTACACGCTCCGCATCTTCGAGCTGAGACACTCCAAGGTACGGTGCAGTTTCCAGGGCGTGTCTCCCGGACACAAACGCTCTGGTGTAACAATCGACATAAATTGCTCCATGAAAGCAAAGCAACTCCCTACAGAATGTTTTCAGAATGAAATGTGCCCGTGATTTCAACCCCAGTAATTGGGAAGAAAACGTGACTATCCGGCACCGCTGGGCTGACGCTCACCCGAGTCCCTGTTCCCTTCCTTTCCGGTTGCAGCGGAAAGAGCCCCAGACCGTGTACCAGTACCAGTTCCGGCACTGGAGAGCGGCAGAGCTCCCGGCAGAACCCAAGGAGCTGGTGTCTATGATCCAGGCGCTGAAACAGAAGCTCCTCACGAGGGGCCCCGCCGAGGGGCACCGGCACCACAAGAACGTGCCTCTGCTGGTCCACTGCAGGTGGGTGGCGCTGGACAGAGGGGCCCCGGAAAGTGTCCGCCACCGGCTTCCTGTTCCCTTCTACTTATCCCGACGGGCAAGGCACGCGGCCCCCAGGGAGAACCTCCCAGGGAGTCAGCGACTCTCTGTTATGTCCGACAGCGTAACTATTATAGAAATACGTGTAATAGCCGTGATGAGATCATGGTGCAGTGATTTTAGGCTGTGACTGCCTCAGTTCCAGTGTCACATCACCCTCGAGTCCCTAGTACCCACCTACCACTGACCCTGGAATGTCGTACGTCCTGGATAAATTAATGGCTGACGGGAAGGATGTATGAACAGACAGGTGGATGTGATGTTGGATTTACGCTCATATGCATCGTCCTCTTGGTAGATGTGAACAGAATCCAGAGGACCGAAGGCTTGGTCTTTAACAAGCACAGGATACATGTTAACCGAACTTTTAATTCTCAGTGACTTTGATTTGAAAGCCACCCGTTGATTTTCTAAACGGACCCAAGAGACAAAGATTTTAACAATGAATGAGTCTTCCTCTTATTAATGAGTTATACAGACCCTTAACTTCCGTCTGCAATAGATGCCTCCATATCCACCTTAAATAAGAGATATTAGAAGAAGGAGGCACCCTAGAAAACGTTTCCATAAAAATAGCACAGTAAATGAGAAATGTAGATCCGGTAAGGTGCTTTCAGAATTTTTCAGAAAGCCTCTTTAGGATGATTAGAATTGCATAGTCTGGAATGAGCCCTTAGAGGCCCTTTTTGGCATTTGTTTGAGTCTTCCGAGGTGACGTGGGTATGGAGGGAGAGCTGAAGGAGCAGAGTTTAGGGTTTCAACCAGTGTGTTTGTCACAGGACGTGGCCGAACAGCAATGACATGCTCCTGAGTTACGTGTAGTCGCAGATAACTCTGCCGGCAATGCATTCTTTAAATGAGGCCTTTGCAATGGTGTGATGCACCTCTTACAGGGGAGCAGATCATTCTGTCGCCCTCTTTTTCATGACTCATTCCACCAGATGCACTTTTCTATGGATGCGGAAATGTAAACAGTTGTGAAAGGCAGAGAGAGGAGGAGAAGGGCCGTGGCCTGGTCACCGACAAAATGCCAGTTCCAGTCCTGCTGGCCGCGTCAGTTTCTGGCCGTGACTTTGTGTTCCCGAAACCTTGGCAGCCTCACCCACCAAATTGGCACCATTCTATTCGTCCCGACAACTCCAGATGTGAATAAAAATGCATGATAATCTGGAAAGTACTAAACTGAACGAAAGTCTATTTTTCAGCCTAAGACAAATAAGTTTTGAACTATAGGATTATTGTATTTTCCCCCAAAATGTACTTAGCATAAATATTTGGCTCTTAAAAGAGAGAATAAAGTAATACAATAATCACATGGTGAAGAATGTATTCTGTCTCCTTTTCAACTTTTAGTCTACTGTCACTTTTTCTATAAACTAGGAAATTATTTTTAAAAACCGCTTCTCCCTTTTGTAGAGATGGATCTCAGCAAACAGGAATATTCTGCGCTCTGTTAAATCTCTTGGAAAGTGCGGAAACAGAAGATGTGATAGACGTTTTCCAAGTGGTGAAATCTCTACGCAAAGCCAGGCCAGGAATGGTCTCAACATTTGTAAGTCTGTCTCACCTTTGCTTTGAACATGTTCTGTGTGGTTATTTTGACAATTTCTTCTCCTCTCCTCCTCTTCTATTTTATCTCCCATTTTTATACGGCGATTCACATTGAATTATTTTCAATGTAAGAGACCTAATTAGAGTTCGCCAACAACTTGTCGTGACTGAGCAGGAAGACCATTTATTTAAATGCTTGTGAATCTCAACCCCCTCCCCTCTTTTTAAAAAAATTATTTATTTATTTTTAGAGAGAGGGCAAGGGAGAGAGGGAGAGAATCATCAATGTGTGGTTGCCTACCTCTGCACGCTCCCTACTGGGAACCTGGCCCGCAACCCAGGCATGTGTCCTGACTGGGAATCGAACTGGCGACACTTTGTTTCGTGGGCCGGTGCTCAGTCCACTGAGCCACACCAGCCAGGGCCCCCTCCTTTAATCTTGTGACAGTTTGTGAGTTTCCAGAAGAGCAGAGCCAGCAACCGGACCTCTCCGGGCGCAGGCTCGGACCTGGACTAAACTGTCTTCCTCCACATTGGATTTCCTGGACAAGTCCCAAGGCCAGCTCGGATGCGAGGGGCCGGGAAATGGACTCTGGTCAAGAGGGAGGGAGGGCCTGCTGGGTGACATGGCGCAGAGCCGTGGGGACAGAGGGTGGCTGTGTGGCATTTCCATATTCAGTCTACACACACCCTCTATGAGCGATTGTACCCACAGATGACAGGCTAGGAATTAATTAGCAACTGGTCATAATTAACTAGCAAACTTACCTGCTCCTGCAAACACACGCAGCTTTTAATTATTTGACACTGAGCTTGCATGTGTTGATTGTCAAAGTGTATTGAGGGCCTACTATGTACTCCTGCTGTTAAGAGACTCCCTGCTTAGTATAAAGAAAAGGCAGGTATTTGTTCAACAACATATTGAGTGAAATGACAGAGAAATGATAAGAACCTGAATGAGGACACAGTTTACCCCGTGGGCATCAGGGTGGGCTTCCTGAAGGAGGGGACTCTGATGCTAGGTCATGTGTAGGTGCTAGCCAAGAGATTAGGTGCAAAACTTGGCATCTTGGGCCAACTGGTGTCATGCGCGAAGGTGTGGGAGACCGCATGGCCCGTCTGGTGAGGCCACCAGGTAGTTTGAAGAGTCCCCTGCAGCCCACCCTTTCAAACTGTCCAGGCAGGAAGCCATTTCAGATGTTCTTTCTGTGAAAACATTGAAGACCAGGGTTCTGTTACCCAGGACTTCCGTGAATGCCCAGTTAGCTCCTGCTCCTTCTCATTGGCTGTAAAACCCCAGGAGCATCCTCCACCGAATTCTCGCTTCTCTCCTGCCCTAGGAGCAATACCAGTTCCTGTATGACGTCATCGCCAGCACCTACCCTGCCCAGACCCGGCAAGTGAAGAAGAACACCAATCAAGAAGATAAAATTGAATTTGATAACGAAGTGGACCAAACCAAACAGGAGGCCAATTCTGTGTGTGCACCCGGCACCCCAGAGAAGGCCCAGGAAGGAGGCAAAGAGGAGGGAGGTCCCAAATCCGCCAGTGGCCCCGAGGAGCCGGAACAGTCTGCCAATGGCCCTGCGAGTCCAGCCATGACCCAGAGCACATAGGAACGGCCGTGGTGGGCGCAGCTCTGAACCTTCTATTACGTGTTATTTCTATTTTCCTACCAGTAGGGGGCAACACAGAGATACAGGGGATTAACCAGGTGTCGGGGCCGACTTTTCAGGCAGACTTCTATTTTTTTTTTTTTTTTTTACTATGGAAAATATTTAAGACCCTTTTGTACAGTCTCATGCTTATTTTAAAAGTTTGCCTATCACTCAGCAAAAGTAACTTCTTTGTAACCTTTACATGTGGGTTTGGGCGTGCATGTGAGTGAGAGGGGGTGCGGGTCCTAAGTGACTCTAAGAGCTCTTGAAAAACCTTGCCTTTTTTTTTTTTTTAAGAGGAAGAACAAGGAAATGTTTTTACTGGAAGCATGTGCTTAAGGCATCTATTTTCTGAAATTGCAAATTGCGTGTGGGTTGCAGAGGACAGCCGTGCCTGGTTCTGGAACCGCCTCCAGGGGTCCTCCCTGCTCCGTCCGCACACGTCTCGCCGGGCGCTGTTCTGTTGGGAAAGCTTACATTCCATATGTTAGCATTTAGTGCAGTTTCTTTTCAAGCTTATTTAATCTAATTTAAAAACTTCAAGCGAGCCTATCTTGGTATCTTTACGTGGGGTTTACACTGGCAACCAGTTGTTCTTTGTATGATATGTGACATTCATTGCTTGATACTTTTGACCTAAAATTATATGTTTGTTAGGATTGAGTTTAAATAAACATCTTCAAACAAATACAGTCTATATTAAATCCATTGAATAAAAATAGAATCATGCACATGTATTTGTGCTAAATATTTACATATGAAACTTAATACAGCTATTTTCATGGAATAAAACATTGATATGAGATGTAAGATTTTGCATATGTCTATTTTCCATGTGAAAGGTTCTTTGAAGTGCTTTCACTTTGAATATTTCAAATGCTTAGATTACTTTTCCCAGGAATTGATACCAATAGTTACAATAAAATTGAACCACTATCTTCTCTTGTCCATAAAATAGTGTTACATGTTCATAAATAAACTATATAAGTATATAATGAAGTAGAGGTTATGCAATTAGCATTTATAGAACAATTGTACAGGTCTCAATTTTAAAGAAACATAGTTTAATAATTGTTTAGGTTCTAGGAAAAATTTAAAGACAATGTTATTTTTCAAAAAATAAAACTTTTATTGAATTGTGCATCAGCTCACACTGCTTTTAGGTGGGCTTGGTTTTCTCTATCTTCACTCTCCCGATTTTATTAACCTTAGAAAAATTTTTATTTTAGTTGACATAGTCTTATATTAGATTCCTGACCAATTTTAAATGTCTTAACCATACATCATCAACTGCTTGTCATTCAACTCATGTTCATCTGGTGTCCATCTAATTTTTTATTATATATACAAAATTAGCAAGGATTCCTTACATCATGATTTAGTACCTTGTTAGTTTATATTGTTTACGATCTCTTTCCTAACTGAGAAGAGGGGGGCTGGGAATCATCAATTAGGAACTTAAGAACACCAAAGAGAATAAGTTTTTACGTCTCTCGTTAGTCATTCCAACTCTCGTGCCTCAGTTTCTCCAACTGAAACATGACCAGTTGCCATTCACTGGGTAGTGGAGTTAAAATGTATAGTTAGTTCTCATGTTCAGCAGACTAAGAGGTTGTGTGTGTCTCTCTTATCTGTGAGCTGCTTGAAGATACAATACGTAAAAGTTCTAAATGTTGAATAGTCTGCAACTAAAGATTTTATTCAGAGGATTTCAGCTGCAAGCGACTTCCACCACCTGGGGGGGTCATGTGTCCCCACTGCAGATTTTCCATGGAGTCCATCTTTCCCAGAAGGCACAAAGGATACAATGAATACTTTGGAAATGGAGCCGTCATGTAGAAGCAGGCTGGGAAATATTTCTTTTCCACATAGAAGCTGTGGTCTATGGAGGGGCAGTGGCGGGACCGAAGGCCCATTAACTCTGGGCAAATATACATTAATCAGAACCAGCCAATACTAATCAATGGGGCCCACTGCACTAGATCATAGAATTACATGCCTATGATCTTCATCTTAAAAAAGAAAATAATATGTAAACCACAGACCCACGTTGATTACTACAAGTTGCATTCCTAGGTAATTTGTCATGAGACAAAAAAAGACTCATTTTCTAAAGTCTGGCGCTGCCATTTGTAATTCCAGGATCCATTTGGGAAAATTAAGCAAAAAGTTCCAACTTAATAAAGCCTGGTCCATTTCAGAGATAAAGCTTGGATTCGATTGTATATTGTTGGGCAGAAAGAGACCGTGTTACATGTCTTTTAAAGTTTAGTTTATCTTTGATACCAGAGTTCACTGGGACTAAAAGATACATTTAGTATTCTCATAATTCAGGTCCCAACCCATTAATTTCTTTTGTGTGTGTAGGACATAGTAAGAAATTGTTAATTTTTTTCTTACAATTGTTTATTTTAAGCCAAGTATCTTTTACAAATGTTTGCAGAAAAGAGATATACTATTTCTTTGCCATGATAAAACTGTGTGATATGATTAGCTGAACATCTTTGCGATGATAATTTTAAAAGCGTAAGCATCTATTTAGAACTCGTACAGTGAAATTTTCATACCAATTTTTGTTCTTTTCCTCCGAAAACATTGACTATGACTATGAAGTTTTGGTATTGCTTATAGCTAACTAGGATTGAGTTTCATTTTAATTTATGCTGGAGATTTGTCATACAATGTTTCAGCTCTGTATCAGTTACTTAAGTGACAGAGGTTGTTCTGGCTGGATGCCACACTTCTTAGCAACGAGAACTTCAGATGCACAGCTTCAAAGGAAGAGAGCGTCTGTTGCAGTAAGTATGAAAAGCTGGGCCTTCACCCCTGACACACGATTTATAACTGGACCAATCCAAAGGTCCTCAAAGAGACATTCAAAATGGGGATTTCTTTCATTTCCTGCTTCAGGTGAAAAGATTCCCCCAAGGGTCCATCTTGTATCATCCTTCTTTGAAACCTCTTTGTGTTACTTTTTACATTTTCCTGGCTCCATACTAATGCCATCGAAGGCTATGTATGCATCCTGTATCCTCATGTATAAACAAAAACCTAATTATTATTTTAATAACTCACATTTATTGAGGCCAAATCGACTTGGCCATCAAATCTCCCCTCACGCCTCATGCACTGCAGCGGGTCTTCATAGGCAACAGCTCAGACAGGTAGCTATTTTCGTAAGCACTCTGTGGAACGTATTCGCAATGATTATTTTCATAGCATCTCTTAAAAATGTGTTCTTTTTGCCCTGCACTATTCTTTCCTTAGAGAGGCACACTCTAATTAAGTGACATGTCTTTAATAATCTATCGCCCTTTCTTCCAGAAGCTTCTTGACTTTATCCCCCATATCATCTTGGAATATTAAGTAATCCTAGACAATTGTGTAACCTTCTTGTACAAGGACAGTATGAAGGACCACACTTAGTTCCACACACAAGAAGAGTTTTCAATAGCTGGAGTCATGTGGATTCCATGAGGCAATATGGACCGGTGATGTAAATGCAGCCAAGGTCTCTGCCACCACAGGCTGATCTTTCTCCTCTGGGCTTGCAGTCCAGTTTGAGTTTTAGAAAATGACTTCTTAAATGAAACAAGTTATTTTTGTAAACAAAACATGCTCTGGCAGCTTCCTCTTTGTTGAAGGTAGCATTAAATCATGGAAGTCACATTTCTCTTTGATGTGAGTCGGTGGGAAATAAACTCTTCTTTCAAGAGGCAGCAAAATATTTGTTCACAATTTAAATGCAGGAAGTTAAGAAAGGTCCAAATCAGTGAAATCAACAAGGTCAGTCAAATTAATAAAGCTCACTAGGTTTCTCTTTACAGATTTCATAGTGGATTCTAAATCAATGCTCTGTAGTCATTCAGAGAACAAATGAAATTCAATAAAATCAACCTTATATTATATGTGATTTCAAGGAAGGGATTAATTTTATCTAGCATTGCAAGATAACACACTTTGTAGGCTATTCATTATTTAATGTAATTCGGTGGAGATTTACATATAAGATATCTTTCCGGGAATATTATCAGACATTTGTGCTCTGTGATTTATGCAGCAGTTGAAATTATTATAAGCAAAAGGCATGTTGATATTAATTTCCACAAAAGAAAATAACAACAAAAGATATAGGACTGGGTGTGGCCTAGAATTCCCAGTTACTACCCAGAGGACTCTCCCCTCCCTCCCACATGCTTCCTGTCTGCCTGGGGTGGGGGGGCCGACTTCAAACACCTGTGCACCTGGGCCCCGCCCTGCGGGCTGGCGCCCCGGTAGCCACGTTCCCCCCACCTCCCTCCGCACCTCCAGGGTGCAGCTCTCGGCTCGGAGCTACTCTCGCTCTTCCCACTTCTTACCTGTTGGCTGGTTCTGAGATAAGGGAGGTGGCACAACACCTGGGACCTGCGAGGGCTCCGGGGACTATCAAGTAAGGCCAACTGAGCAGATTGACGGCTTGGAACCAGCGTAAGACCGGTCTCCACCCGACGCAGGGACGAGTCTCGCCCCACGTGGCCCCAGCCTCATCACACGCTCGCTCATTGTAGTCCATCAGCGGAACAGCACCCGCACACCTGTGATGGGACACAGGCCTTCCTGCTGAGGAAGCCCGAATGAAGACCACGGGGCTCTTCCGAGACACCTCCGCCCCTTTCCTGGGAAACTCCTGAGCATTTCTTCCCTTAGCGAATAATCGAATGCCCCAGCCCTCAGTTAAAGGAGCCTCAGTAAAAAAGTGAATCCCTCTCAGGAGGGAGGGGCTGCCTGCTGATGGAGGAGCCCACTCTCCGTCCTACTGCTTCACTGAGGAACTCTCTTGGAAGTGTGCTGGCTCGCTTCTTAATTCTTTCCTATGAGAAGCCAGAGTCCCCAGGGGGCTGTGAAGGTCCAGGGGCCCCACAGTGCCTGCACCCCTTCCAGACCTGACCCTGAACTTGATTCAGAACCTCAGTCTGGTGAATGGACTATTTTCCTGCTCTGAATGGATCTCCTTCACTATCTATCCTCCCCGGGTGCTCTTCCGCACTCTGTGGCTGCTCCTTGTAACCCACGCCATTGCGGCTCACACGCAGTGCTCCGCCGGCACTTCCTTTTCTGCGTTTAAAACTGCACTTCCGTCCTTACACAGATGCACGTTTCCTCGCGTCTCAGAAGAGGGTTCCTTACCCTCCCTCAGGCCAAACTCTTCACTGGTAGTCTTCGTGTTTTTTTGAGCAACTATTGCTTTGCAAAATGAATCCATTCTTATTATATAAAAGCAAGCAACCCTGAAAAGCACCAATTAAAAAATAAAAACCATCCCAAATCCAGTCGAAAACGGTCACAGGAAGAACGCAGCCAGGAACTGAGAACTAAGAAAGGCCCTAAATCCCTGGCAGCTGCCCCAATTCGCCCGCAGACAAACACGACTTAGATCCACGTGGGTGGGAGGAGTTACCAGTGGAAGGAAGATACCCCAAAACTTGTCCACACCCCGTGGTCAGGGCTGCGGGGCAAACAAGGGTTTGTGGGACCCAACCGGTACAAAGTGACCACGCAACAGGCAGTGTGGCGGTAGTTACCGAGGTGACTTTCCACTTTCACCGAGAACCTCATGTCTCACGATTTACCCTCCAGAAAGATCTACAGTTACGTACAAATTACTTATTGTCTCCATCTTTGATATAAAAATTGCCGGAGACAACGGGAACTGTCACTGGCTTATCCTTCGAGACAGCCTAACAGCTTCTCAATGCCCAAACTACAGACGTCACAAGCCAAGCCGGCTTCTAGGAGCCAAGACCAACGCGGTGCCCAGTGCAAAACCAGGTGCTGATTGTAACGCCCACGAAGGCAGGGGTGCCGTGTGCAAGAGGGGCCGTGTGTAAGAGGGGCCATGTGTAAGAGGGGCCGTGTGCAAGAGGGGCCGTGAGCAGCGGCAGAGTGACTCAGCGCCCGATAGAGCGTCATCGTCAGGCTTGGCCACACCCTGTGGACGCAGGGACCTCCGGTGCTGGCCGGGAGGAGGTGCCCCTGGAGAGCTCAGCCTGCCCCAGGCCTCGGCCCCGAGGAACTTGCTGCTCCGCTTTATCAGCCTTCCGGGGGCCTGAGCGGCCCTGGGCAGGTGGATCTCCGTTTGGGGTCCCACCAGAAGGGCCGGGAACAGAATTTTCACCTGTCAGCTTCTGGATAAAGACACAAGGTTCTTCTCCAAAGGAATGTGATATGCGTAATTCTTTCCTTCTCCTTTCCCGCATTTCATCCCACTCTGTTCTCTAGGGTTGGGGGCAATTTCCTTACTTTCTGTGCTGAACCTCCAAATTCCCTACTTTTCTTATAGCCACTCGGCGAGTTTTTAACACATTGTCTGTTTGGTCTTCTCTCCAAGACTTTTTTTTTTTTAAATCTTACATTGACTGATTCCCTCGAAAATACCATGTACAAAATTCTTCTTTATTTTTTCTCAGGATTTTCCTTTTTAGTCACATCACAGGGTGGTCGAATGCAATGTGGAAACTCCGGGCCTTGTTTATGCACTTGCTTGTTGAAAAATGTCTTCACGAACTATTAAAAAGTCTTGGAAGAGGAGCCAAACTTCTTTGAATTAAAGAGTTCCGACCCCGGCGATGCATAACCTAAAATGTCAGAGGAAGGGGGTGAGCCCCCGGAGTGCTCCCCGGAACACGTCTTCCCCGATTTCCGTCGCGACCCAAGTGGCTACTCTGTCCCTCGCTTATGAGAAATAGATTTTTCATATGTAACTTTGTTTAAAGTTTTAAATAAGTTTTATAAGTTTTTATAAGATGTAAGCAGGTAAGCTTTTTATACAATATAAATTATTTCAGTGCAGACAGTACGCTAAGGAGAGAAAAGCAGACAAATACGTTATCCAGTTAACTTACATTTTTTTATTACTCTAAATGAAACACTCATTTATCAGTGAAACCGGATATAAACGGTCAGTGTTTAAAGTTGGAATTTGTTTTTATATAAATTTGGAATTTCTCATTATATTAATAAATTATCATTAACTTTAACTCCAACTTCTTTCTTTGTATGAGACAAACATTAACTTTTCAAACATGTTTTAAAGTTAATTCTATAGAAATAAATAACTCTGAGCAAAAGAAAAAAAAGTCTGTGAAGACTACAGTTTGAGCCCAGGATAATTTTTTCGTCCAAAATATATACTTCCTTCCTGAAGCAGCGCTGAATAAAAACAAATTTGAGAAAACGTAGGTTTTTAGTTTACCGATTTGTGCTGATATTTTGTTAGGGAACAGAACAGCAAATTCTATGGGAACAACGAAGTCCTCTTCTCCCTGGGGTAATGGTGGGTTCCTGAGTGTTTTTGCACGAACGTGGGAGGGCTTGGCTTCACCTCGTTGTCGAGCGCGGAGCGGCCACCAGGGTGCGCTAAACCCTTTGCAATGGATTTACCCAGACGGAGGCGGTGCTTCCAAAGGTCTCAACTTACGCGCCTGCTGTGTCAATAAAGTTTGTGGTCTGTTCATAGGTGCTTGCGCTACAGATTTTCACGTGCATGCTGATAGTTTATGCGCGCTTACTAAGAATGGTTCTGCCAGGGTAAGTCACTCATGTTCTTTCTGGGGAAAAATGATTATTTTCCTGGATCGTCATCTCAGAGCGGACCAGCCTGCTGTTTGCACCTACTCCCCTTCCGTCCCTGACAGCAGGAACCCCGGCTGTGAGGGCCTCTGGGGGTCCCAGCTTCTGTGCGTGGGCCTCCTGCTCTACTGCCCACCCCACACCGCTCGAGCCCCTTCCTGGTCGTCAGCGTGTGCACAGCTCCAGTTCGGGCTGTATTTCTCTGCCCCAGACGAGAAGGATGCTGCAAGTGGCCGTGTATGTAACGGTACAGAAATACACTCACTGAGGCCTGTTTGTACCGTATGTTTTGGGGTCCTTGGGAGACCCTCAGTCAAGGGTCTTTTCTGCCAAAGCAATTCATTATTTATCAGACATGCAAGTTTAAGTCTTTAACTTCAACATACTCTTTGGATACTTTTTTTTTTAAGATTTTATTTATTTATTTTTAGACAGAAGGGAAGGGAGGGAGAAAGAGAGGGTGAGAAACATCAGTGTGTGGTTGCCTCTCACGTGGCCCCCACTGGGGACCTGGCCTGCAACCCAGGCATGTGCCCGGACTGGGAATTGAACCGGCGACCCTTTGGTTTGCAGCCCACGCTCAATCCACTGAGCCACACCAGCCAGGGATGGCTAGCTTTTTAAACAAGAGTAGAGGAGAACCCAGGGACAAAATCAGACGGCACACTAGGTAGATGTTTAATAAAGATAGTTGAGGAAATATAGGTTTTAAAAACTGTGCATAAATCTAGGTGTGCTGTACATTTTTATGAAAATCTTGAAACGGTGATGATAACTCTCAGCATTCCCTCACTAGAAACAATTTTTGCATTTACAAGCTGTGGACTTGTTTTCATACATTCCTTTCCTTGGGCACCAGTCTGCTGGGAGGATCATCTTCAGAGGTTCTGCTTCTAAAAATGTTGGCTTTCAGGTCTTCCCAGAACTGCTCCCGAGCTGGAGTTGGCAAACTCACATCCCTTCAGAGGTCAGGAAAATAACAAACGTGAATAAAAGAGTTTGCTCAGATGGAAGGGGGAGTGGGCAGCTTCCAAAATGTGGGAAACGCCCACGATCCCTACAAGCACTCAAATCCAGTGATTTAAGAGATGGCGCAGGCCTGACAGGCACCAGCAGCCTGGACGCTCGTCCTAACCACATGTCATTCTGCAGGCCGGTTTCTGTTATTTGACGCCGCTGCTGGTCTGCTGGGGTCTCCTCCCCTTCCCCTGCCGTTCATCTGCACTCCTCCTCCTCGGTCCATTCTCCACGCCGAAGAGAGGAAGAAGAGGGTGAGGAGGAGGACAGTGTCTCCCCTTCTACCTGAGGAAACGGCTTCTTCTGCTTCATGGTCCTTTGCACTTGAAACACCGCATGAGCCTCTGTGGGACTCAGTTTCCCTCTACAGCTCCTTCCAGGGCTTTTTATTTAACTTCGACGGTTGCTTCTGTTCATTTACTTTGCTGTGTGCCTGTCCACCCCTGGGGGATAATTATCTGGGGAGACCTCAAACTATCCCTAAGGCAAGGCCTGGTGAGCTGACACCTTCGTGTCCCCTTGAGTGGGTCCCCGCAGCCCTCCCAGTGTTTTGAAGCCGTCAGAACTGTGAAGCCGGTCATTCGCAGTGACAACAGACCTCATGTAAGAACTGTGACCTCTCTGTTAGGGAGGACGAAGGCCTCCAGGCCCGGTGTCCTTACTAAATGCTGTTCTTGCTAAATGCTACAATGTAGCGCATATTTTGCAGATGCAGCTGCAACTCGATGAGCTTGACCGGAACCACAACAGGTAAGTGTAGCCCACTGCAGGGGAGAGGTCGGTGTGTAATCAGCCAAACAGTGCGTCTGAGGCAAGGTTACACCTGCCTTTCCGGAGACAGCTTTGGGTCTGAAACCCCCGTCTCCTTGACCAGCTGCAAGTAAATTGAACCACCGGACGAGAACCACGTCTCATTCTGGAGTACAACGTCCCGGCAGCAAACCCCTTGCCTGTGGTAACACCTTCGTTTACTATCTGCTGCCGGTGGCCTTTTAACTGACACTTTCCTGTATGTGTGCTCACAAGGAAGGCAAGCGCCACCTGACGAAAGAAAGAGAAGGGGACTCCGCAGGCTCGGGGGCACATGTCCGCAGTCCGCAGAGCATCTCGACGGGATCTGTCATCTGTCCTGAGGACCTGCACTGATTTCAGATGCCACTGCACCCCTGGGGCCTTGGTCTATGGATCCTGAGGGTACAGCTCTGTTTTAGAGCCTGCGGCTTCTCCACTGCGCTGCAGGAAGCTGCTCCCCAAGGAGTGCACCCCGAGAGGGAGGCCTTTTTCTTTCCCTCTTTCCCACGGCTTCATGCCAAGGGGCAAAATAACTTTGCTTTTTATGCACATGCATTTTCTCCTTTGCAAACTGCCACTGTCCCCTGGGAGGGACAGTCCTTTGTCAACTCTAAGTTTTCCTCAGTGTGCTATTTGTGACTTCACAGCTGCGGTTTTGCACCTTTTACTGCAGGTGTGTTTGTCATTGAAGGTTTTATTGCTCTTCTGGCCCTTCGCTGCCTATCACTCGGGTGACCTTCCGCCCTCACCCTGGACGACACTCCCTAACATCCTCATGATTAGACACCCCCCTTCCGGCCCGCTCTCCTGCTTGGTCTTGCTCTGATCTTTGACGCCTGCCTGCCTGGTCTGCCCCGAGCATCCCCCTTGGGCCTATCTGCCCCCCTTTCTTCCCAGACGATCCTTTACCACTTTCCGGTTTTCCAGAGTCTCGGCATCTGCCTTGACCTTTACCCAGGTGTTTCTGACAGCTACCCCTGGAGCATTTAAATAAATGAATACAGAGTTCTGAGCTCTCTCCCATGCGAATTTCCTTCCAAGAAAATAACTTCTGCTTGAAGGTAAATGTCAAGTCCTGCTCTCCTTCTGGCTGCGTCTCCCCCACTTCAGGAGTTAGGAACCAGGACTTGCTGGTGCCTCTCACCCTCTTCTCCCTAATGGGGGGCCCTCGGGGGGTACAGGAGTCCCTGCCTCCAGCTTCCCGGCCTAGCGAGAGGCATTTCATTGAAAGCACCTTGTGGTGGAGAAATCTGCCAGGTGGCATGAAAGTCATTCAGGCCTGAAAAACGTAAGGGATTCTACCTTGTTATATATATATGTAAAGATTTTTATTTATTTCTAGAAACAAGGGAGGAAGAGAAACATTGATCAGTTGCCTCTCGCTCACCCCTTACTGGGGATCTGTCCCAAAACCTAGGCATGTGCCCTGACTAGGAATTGATCCCGTGACCTTTCGGTTTGCAGGACGGTGCACACCCTGCTGAGCCACACGAGCCAGGGTGTGTGTGTGTGTGTGTGTGTGTGTGTGTTAAGGAGAGTAAAAGTGTCCTATTTGATTCAGAAAGCATTGTGTAGACACAATAGACTTAAAAAAATAAATAAAAGTCCAGGCATCTTAAGAGTTTGATTATAGCTTTTATTGACTGTCTTCTCTCCTGCACCCAAGCCTGCCTTTGGCTCTGATGACCGCTGTATACATCCACTCCTCGGAGAAACTGATGGGCTTCCCCTCTCTCCTGTGGCTAAAAATACACTTAACTCTTCACATAGAACGTTCTCTTTCCCCCTAAGTAGTGAGTGCATTGACTAGCTTCCTCCCCTCACCCCCACAGAAAAAGAAAAAAACTCCACAAAGAGGCTCAGAAGGGAAACAAAGCCGATTGTCCTTGCCTGCGTTTGGAACCCAAACTAATTAGCTCCATGACACCGAATTCTATGTATTCCTCTCACCAACGAAACAGCCCGCGTGCAGAATGCGTTTGGACGCCTTTCCTCCCCCAAGTTTATTTAAGGTTCTTTGGCAGAGACTTATGTTGGAACAGGCAGCTTCTTGGATGCCTTCTACTTGCAATTTGACACCTATTGGTTTTCCTCTTGGCTGAGAAACCCCACAAACAGAAGGGAGGCGCGGTCACGTGTCTGAGCTCGCAGCAGCTGGGTCCGGGCACTGGCGGCGGCGCGCAGGACCGGGGGCTGGAGAGGCCCGTGGCTGCGCGTTGAAGATGCAACGAACAATGGAAACCTCCCCTCTTAGAAGGACAAGGCCATGTCCTTAAGCGCCGAGCCCCCGCCTGCCCTCCGAGAGCCGCCGGACAGGCTCCCGCCTCTGGGGGAGGGGCTGCGTGCCCCGCCCTGGTGGAAGCAGACGCGCGCCGGGTGAGGGCACCGCCTGGGCCCTGGGTCTTGTTCTGCCAGTGAGGTCCTACGATTCGGCGGAAGCCACTGAGCTGGTTTTTTTTTTTTTTTTTTTTTTAAGATTTTTATTTATTTATTTTTAGAAAGAAGGGAAGGGAAAAAGAAAGAAGAGAGGGAGAGAAACATCAATGCGTGGTTGCCTCTCGTGCGCCCCCTACTGGGGACCTGGCCTGCAACCCAGGCATGTGCCCTGACTGGGACTCCAACTGCGGTCCGTGCTCAACCCACTGAGCTGTTCTTACCTTCACTGGCTCACCTCTCAGACTGGGATGAGTAGTTACAAGTTACCACTGATTCAAGGCACAAGCCCGAGCGTCAGGCTCAGCCCTCCAGCTTTCCTCACTCAATCCTAAATGGAGAGGAAGCTGGCCTGTGGAGCTTGACCTTGACTGTGGCATGATTCTCTGACCTCCTGGGTTGTTGTGATGATTACCTGGGATGCTGTGTAAAATGCTACAGGAGTGACTGCCATGTGCTAAGAACGCAGCAGGTGTAGGCCCTCACAGGTCGTCCCCGCTACCGCCCCCCCCCCCATTAAAGCCGTAGAAATGGGTACTCCTAACAGCTGCTAAGCAGTGGACTTGGGAGTCAGGCGTCGGTCCGCTGGCTATTGAACCTTAGCGCAAGCCACCAGACCCGCCCTCCCCGTGCTGCATCCCTGGCCCCCCTGCCTTAGGAGCCCTGGGATCTCTGAGTCACCCCGACATTCAGCCTCACACTTCCAGTTCCCAGAGGGATCCAGACCTGAGGGAGGAAGTCCCACCCCAGACTCAGCTTCTCCACCCTCTGAGGCTTGCCGTTGAGTCACACTTCCTGTCGCGGTGCTTTGAGGACAAAGAGGCCAGCACCAGCCAGAGTCCCCTGAGTTCACTACGGAAAGCCACACAGGGGTCTCAGGAGGGGGCGCCCTGCTGTGGCCTCCTCGTCACCCTCCCCGCAGCCCTCTAGGGGCCTTGCTTCCTGTCCGGGTCACCGGTCCCCACTCAAGTTCATAAGGTCAGGCGTGGCTCGGCGCTCACGGCTCACGAGAGCGCCAGGCCCGGATGGGCTCCTGGTGTGAGTCTCAGTACCCATTACACCCCCGAGGCAGCCATTAGGACCTACATTGGAATTGAGGTCACACACTCAGGGCGATTGCATAATGGCTTTCACGCTCGTGTTTTTTCTAGCCCCTCCCTTCCCGTTGTCCTCCCGCAGCAGCCAGGCACACGGCGCGGCTGCTGAGTGCACAGTTTGGAGGAGCCTCCCACGGGGGACTGGGGTTGGGCAGGCGTTACAGGAATCAGCTGTGGCCGGGCGAACTCTGTCTTCTCTTTTCCTATCTGCAAATCTCAGGGACAGGAAGTTCCATTGAAGCAATCGCCTGCTCTAAGCATTGGTGTCCACATCCAGGGCAACCCTGTCGAGATGAAATGGTGAAGGGGGACGGGCCAGAGCTCCCTGGGACGGTCTGAATCACCCAGTGTGGGTCCCACAGCAGCCGCGGCCTGGCTGGCCCTCCGGGTCAGCTGAGGTCTGGGCATAATACGGCTGCCTGCTGCCACAGCCCGAGGTGGACTCAGGAGACGTGGGCGGTGTTTACCCAGGGCCTCGGCCTCCCGCTTCGGGGAGGACTGGTGTTCCCCCAATTTTCCCCCGAATTAAAAGAACTAACAAACTGTATTACAAAAACAAACAGAATTTGTTTTTTCTTTTAACAAATAAAAACTAATTTATGCTAAAGCTTTGTTGCCTCGAACCCAGCCAGCCGCAGGGACCCTGCCAACGCTTTTCTTTCTTAACTTCTCAAGTTCGTCGAGCTTGGCCTTTTGCTGGAAAAAGTATAGGCTTTGCAAGCCACTAATTGGCCTAAAACGCTGCTCTATTTTATATAAACACACAGGATAGTATCAAAAATAGAGTTGCATTCATTAGCTTAAAAATCCAGCTTCCCAGCTGAACCTTTTTTTTTTTTTTTATAGCCCTCAAGATTTCGGTCTGCCTCTAGACTCAAAGGAAAACTTGTTTTTTAAACGTGTACTCTGTAATTTCACATAAAAACGAGATGGCTTTGATTTCTATTTTTGCCTGTTAATGTATTTTATGAGCAGGGAGGCAGAAAACTAAAATTTTTCCCTCCGCTCTTCAGTGCTGATATTATTAGGGAAGTGCATCTGAAATGGTGCAAACGCGCCGTAATAAAGGCAAGGACAACAATAATAAAAGTGCACCCTCATGGAGCCTCACAGATCGCGGTTCAACTCTCTCCGGTGTGGCAAAGCTACTGTGTGTGAGCCTTGCCAATTCTCAGGAAAAAAATTAAGTACCAGGCAGTATTTATGTCAATAATCATTCTAGGCTTTTTATTTGTAATACATAACGGGAAAGACACATTTGTTGGTTTGCTCGTTTAAGGGGACTTCTTTCCGGCCAGGAACTTGTCTTCAGGGGGCATGCAGTTGCGATGTGTTTTAGCCATCCTGTGGGGGCATCGTCACCACCGTGGTCTCGATGAACAGGACGCGGGGGGACAAGGGTCCATCGCACATGTTCCCGCGGGGGATCCATGGGATTATTTTGCAAGAGAGGGCTACATGTATACTCAATGTCCTCCCAACCTGATTGGACACCGTGAGTGCTCTGTGGCCAGCACTAGCAGCAAATGGCTGATGAGTGAAGGAACATTCTGGGCGGGAAGGAAGCCCACTTCCCCCTTAATCTGGAACACGAAGCCCTCCTGGAGGGCATGAAGTTTTCACGTGTTGCCATTACATCTTAACGTGAAAAGGTAAATGGCACAGGCGTGGCCAGTTGTCTCCAAGAAAACTTAAAGTTAATTCAAACCAGGTGTAAGCTCTTCCCCAATCTACATAAAATCGCCCCAATCCCTGATGTTCTCACTCCCACACGGGTTATTAATTTCCAATCGCACGTGTGGGAGACCCACGTGCCCCAAGCCCGGGGCCCCACTCTGCCCAGTGATTAAAATGAGCGACGCTTTGGGGTTTTCCTGACTCGTTGTGGATGCACAGACTTTTTGTTTAATACACTTCACCTCACGTGAAACGCATCAGTCCAAGTCCACGGCCGACCTGCGTTGTTTTCTCAGGCTCCCCGACATGTGGGACCATTTATGCCGTTCCTAGCCCGGCACTTAGCACACGGAGAGTGTTTACGGTGCCGGGTACAGTTTTGTCTCTTCGAATTCTGAATAGGTTGCCAGTCCCAAGCTGGTGCATTTGAAGCAATAACTTTCCATCAACCGAGCCAAAAGCCTCCCTTCTCCCCTTCGAAAATCAGGGCTGATTAAGTCGATTGCAACAGCTGTTAGTGATCATGTGATTGATGTGTTTTCAAAGACAGATGTGGGGCATTAAAGGCAGCGCCCTTCAGATTTCTCTCTTGTCCATGAATGTTTTTAAATGAGCTTTCTTTTTTCCCCCGTTTTCCACCTGTTTTCTTACTTTTCTTGTCCTCTTTCTTTTTATGGTTGAGCAGAAATAATTTTAACAAAACACGGGAAATATGTGCAGCGCCCTCATTCTCCAAAGCAAATACTGGGTAAAATGCATTTTTGAGGAGGGAGAGTTTTGTAAGTTCTTTTTTCACAAAATTGTTCCAGACCCTCCTGGGTTAGGGGCCCCCACCTGCCCCACACCCATCACATCAATAGAAGGAGACTGAGTTCGGGAAAGCAGAGAAGAAACTTCTCTCTCTGATTCAAGAACGGAGAAGGTGAAGCTCAGATGCTCTGGACACACCTCCCCCACCTGGGCGGAGTCTCCTGCTTTCCCAGGCTGTGGCCCGGATGGTGATTCACTCCCTGTAGGTGCTTAGTACTTAGTCAGCCTTCGGTTGCACCTGGCCCTTTGTGCACACGGGCCATCGGCCATCCTGGTCTCTGCGCCTGGCCCGCTGGTCTCTGCGCCCGGCCCGCTGGTCTCTGTGCCCCGCACCCTGGTCTCTGCACCCAGCACCCTGGTCTATGCGCCCGGCCCGCTGGTCTCTGCACCCAGCACCCTGGTCTCTGTGCTCGACCCGCTGGTCTCTGTGGTCAGGAATCCCTTTCAGTTCCGGGAGGCAAGCGTAGCACGTGGCGTAGTTTGGTATGGAGAAACGTTAGGGTCTTTGGAATGACAGCCCAGTGACAATATCACGTAAACATCTTTAGGTTCCAAGAGCGCAGACCCAGCGACATTCAGTTGGAGAGTTTCTAGATGCCCCAGATTGCCCCGGAACAACATGTGTGTTCATTAGAGCCCGCATTTTTAAGTAACTCCGGTTTTCCCTGTTATGGTTTTCTTAATGTGTCCTTAACCCCGCCCCCCGCCCTTAGGGACAGTTTTAAAGACATGGTGCCTTGTGTCAAACTCTCTTTGAACGTTTGAAGCCGCGTGTCTCAGGTGCGTTCTCCTGCCCGCACTCCGTTTCCCAGGCCTGCGTTCCGATAACGGGGCGATGGCTAGGATGCCCTGCGGCTGCCCCTGGGGACCCCGGTCAGGTGCGTGAGAGGCCCAATAGGACTGAGAGAAGCGCCGCCTTTCACAGCTGTGTGCGGCTTTGGAAATCACTTCAGAGAGAGTATTTGAAACACCTGAGGTTCAGGGTAAACGGTTAGGAGTGGAAGGTGATCAATCAGCACAAACCACAGGGCCCACCAGAGGGTTCTGGAACCCCGAGTGCCGCGCTGGCTGGAACCTCATTCGCGACTCCAGGTCAGGGAGTCCCCAGGAGCCTGGCGCTCCCACGGCTGCCCAGCCCAAGTGGAAAAGCCACCCATCAGCCCCAAATGAAGTCTCCACAGAAGTTGTAAGACCCGGCGCTGAATGTAGTACCTTCACCCTTGGATTATCGACGGAAAACCACAGTTATTCGCACTTCACACAGAGCATGAAACAGTGATTTTATCAAAGTGCCCAAATAACTCAGGTTTTCTGTGACTAAAACATATATGGTTGAAAAGCAAGTTACCAGTTAGCTCCGTCCTTGAAGAACAGCTTTTCGAAGAACAAGTAAGGCTGCATACACGCAGCTCGGGGGCTGATGTGTTTCTGTTTTGCAGGAGGCAGCCGAGTTGTACGCGGAGGCTGATTTTGTCTTTGCCAGCGAGTTATTTAGCACAGTTTATTTTGCTGTGGGAATTAGAATAATTTCACAAGCCAATACATACAGAACGATATCTCTTCATAAGCCAAACACAGAAATAACAACCCCAAACAAGTGATGGATTAGTCACACGGCTGTTCCAGGCAATGGGCAGGGGGAGGATGAAGCCCAGATTTAACGGAGCTGAACCTTCTTACAAGGAGGTGGTGTGGGAGAGACAGTGCCCAGCCCAGAGCTGGTTTCCAGCTGCGGGCACAAAAGTAAGAGTCCTCTGTTGCTAGGGCATGTTGCTAGGGAACAAAGACACAAGTGCTGGGGGTTTCTCACCTCTGTCTGCAAGTGGTCCCCTTGCCCACACAGAAGCTAATTAATACCCCAAGGGTCTTTGGAGACTTTGGGGGTTACCTGAGTGTCTCCTGGCCTAGATGAAACCCTGGGATGGTCCTCACAGACTCAGCATTCACAGTCTAAATGCCCCCCAGCCAGAGTCACTTCCCCCATATCCTTGTGGACAAGCACCTCACCTGGAGGGCCCCCAGCAGCGGAGGCTGCAGGTAAGACTGATAACATCAAAGCAACTTTTTTGGTTTTTGTCATACACATGTGATTCAAGCAACTTCACTGAAGCCCTAAACAAGTGGATATGAAACCCAGTCAAGCCAACACACCTGGGCGGAGGCGGGCGGGGACAGGTCCTCTGGCTGCCCTTTGTCAGAGTCCCCAGGCCCCCTGTGATTTGTATGTCACTGCTGTTTCCTCAGCATCACACTCGGTATCCTCCGTCTGCAGGACTGTGGGACAGTTTTCAACAATTTCCACAGCCTTTGGAAGCCCGCTGGTTCTGCCTGGACACCTGGACAGCTGGACAGTGTTGGGTCTGTTAACCTCGGGGTAAAAGCAGCAACGATGGCCAATAACGCCACCTTCACCAACAGGTGTGGTCGGAGCAGGTGGGCCCCCGCGGGCTCACCATCAGACCAGGCGCTCGGAGCCCCGCCTCCAAGCAGGGCCCAGCTTTGGCGAGAAAAAGCGGCTCCAACCTGGTCCAGGAATATGCTGCATTTTGAGCATTGGTTAATCGACATCAATTTTCAGAAGAATTTTTCAATTTGCAAACTTATAATCTGCATATCACAGTGAAAAATACCACATTATAAAAGTTGGATAAATTTAGGGAAATGCCATTATTAAGTAAACAAACTGATTTTTTTGTAATAAGACTTATAATTCATCTGAATTCTATGTGGTTTTAGTTTTTATTCTTTTATTATTTGAAATGTATCCCCATATTTTATAGCATTGTAAGGAGTGTTCCAACTCAACTCTTATCGCTGCACTAAATAAAAAATAAACTCCAATTTTTCTCAAATTGTACCCTACATTTCAGCAAAATCCACTTGATACGGTGGCCAAAATGAAGCTTGTATGTAAAGAGGCTTTTGCCCCTTTTGAAATTCTCCAACAACAGATGCATGCAAGCCTCAAACAAAAACCAGCTCTTTTTGAAAATCTAAATTCAAGCAGCTGCTTTCCCGGAAGCCTGCATTCTGGGCAGGATCTGAGAAATATGGATTTTATTACTGAGTGCAAAATTAATTTCAGTTTTTCCATCTGTAGAATGGTAAGATCATCTGCTTTGAAAACGTTCAGAAGGAAGGATGTGATCTTGAGTTTGAGACATGCTTCCGCCTCTTCCAAAGCAAAGCATGAGTCATTCCGTTCCTTGTTTGTCTGAATGCGTGGAGAATCTACCAAAGAAGTATAAACGGCTGGACCCACCTGCCTCATAAATGTCCTTCGATGGCTTGGAGAATTTCAACCAATTCAAAATGGCAACCTGCTTGTGTTATTACAAAGTTGACAGAGTGTTAGAAGATACATTTCGTAACTGCAGACTGTGGGGGGCAAGGCAGGCTGTCCCCCAACAGGGCACCGTCCTCGTGAGCGTGGGGGGCGGGGGGGGCATTTTCCGACAGCAAACAGTGCTTGACCAGCTCACCCAGGACAGCTGGCTGCTCCCATCGGTCGCAGCTACAAAGCTCCCCTGCCGTCTGCGTCTATCCCGCCCTGGGGACAGGGTCTTGGACTGATCATTTTCAAGTTGGAGTCTGGGATGCTGGCTCGGAGAATTTGCTTTGGGATTTTTGTGGGCAGATAGTAAATAAGTAGGCAAGGGGAAGACCAATATATATATATAATGTTTATGTATCTCTCGTGTTGTATTCCGACGGAGGTACTTCTATGTTATGCATATCTTATATATTTGTCTACTTTATATATCTTGTTCGGAAACACGCACTCCCCCTTGCCCCGGTGTGAATAATATGAGCTGAGTTACTTACCTAGTGAGGCCAGAGTGGAGAGGTGTCTGCAGAACGACAAGAACGATAGGAATAGAGGTGACAGGTCATGCTGTCTGAGGACCTCGGTTTGGACTGTGTCCTGGGTTTTGGCCCTCATGCCAGGGTTTGGTCTTTGACCTTGAGGGGTGTTTGTTCTAAAGACCCAGCAGAGCACCCGCCCGCCCGCGTTCTCAGCAAGGCCTTCCCTGCGGCTGGGTGGGAGATGCTGCTTCTCCCAGCCCTGCGTTCAGCGCCACGCCACATGAGGGACATGGGTGTCCTGGCCCATGTGTCTGCAAAGCTGCTCTCAGGCAACCCAAGGGTCTCGTGGGAACCCAGGAGAGAGCCCACCTAGACTCAGGGGCCTCTCAACCTGGCAATTCCCTTTCCTGATACCTCACCCCACAAATCCCAGCGGCCTCCGCAGCGCAGACTCCAAGCCCAGCTCTTTGGCCAGAATGGACCAATGCCCCCCACTGTGCTCCAGCTCCGGCCACTGCAGGCTGGAAGGCCCCTCCAGGCAGAGACCGGAGGTGAACAGAAGTTCATTCTGTGTGTGTCCTTCCCTCAAGGCCTGTCCCTTTCTGCCTATTGTTGTCCAACTCCTTAAAGTGTTGTCGTGTATAATTTATTCAGGTTTACGGTTATTTTCTGTGTCAAGGAGTGACCGGGTGGTCTGGTCGCCTAGCAGGACTCCAGGTTGCTGGGAGTGAACTTGCAAACACATAGGTTGGTGGATGTCATGTCTGGTATCAGGAACCACCCCCATCTGCGTTTCCTGGAAAAGCCCAGCCCATTTCCTATGAGTCCTCCTCTCATCTCTTTTCAAAATCAGAGCAAAACTGACGGCACCGTCTCGGCGAGTGGCTGAGAGCTGGGCGCGCACACGCCTCTTCTCTGATTCGTGCGTGCACGTCGATCCCTTGTTTATCCGAAATGATAGCTGAGAGTGGCCTCTGAGCACAAAAATAGTGAGGATGAGGCATAAACACAAATGCAAGTTAAAGAAAATAAAGCTTTCGTGGGAGGCTTGCTTCTTCAAAAACAAAATTGCTTCAAGTTACAAAACCCATGAAAGCAGGACACGCAGTTGCAATGGAATACCTCCGAGAGAATTCCGGTGTCTTCTGGAATTACCCTTCGGTCTGACCGTCAGTTCCTAGTGCCTGCAAAAGGCAAAGAGCCGGTGTTAGAATGGCAAATCCCATGAAAAGACGTGTTCTGAGCTGGGCATTCTATTGGTTTGGTCATGTGTTTGGTTTAAAAATGAAGTCGGTCAGCAGAGCAGGTGCAGCGTAAGCACAAATTCAGAAACGTGTAGGTTGAAACCGAAGTAACCTCCCACAACGTATAGGGCTTTTGGACAGCAAACCATATGCACCCCAGGGTTAATAATATCTTATGAATATGCAAATGAGCTAAGCCTACCAAGTTGCTTTGGGTAGCGCAGCTATGACATCACTGGACAGAACAGGCATACAGAGGAAGTAGCGATATCTTCCTCTTTTCCCCAGAATTTGACATGGAATTGAGTTCATTTATCCACACTTTGAGGACTCTTGGCGAGTTTAAGGAGTGAAGCAAGAGTCAGTGGCTCATGGGGTGGTGAGTGTCTGCTGCAGAACTCAGCGTCAGTGTGACTGCGAGCACGGCCTGACCAGCCACACGCAGTCGGTGCGGCGCTCCAGCAGCCGGGCTCTGCTCCCCCGGAGGAACGGCGATGGGAGAATCCGAAACCTCCTAAGGAGTCAGAACCGTGGACAGTCGGATCTTGGGGGGTCATGAAGTCAGGTTCAGAAGAGACTGCCAAAACCCCCATTTCCCCTATACGCCGCTTCCTTGTCCAGCAGTCCCCAGCGCGCATATAAACTTCCCCATTGAACTTACTGTTCAATCCCTTGAAGTTTCTAGAAACTGAGAAAACGTGCCGTGTGGTCAGCTACCGGGTCAGGCGGGAAAGCCTGCCTTTGGAGATCGGGGACTGCTGAGCAGGGTTTAGTCCACCACGTGCGCATTCTCTGACCTGTTGAACGGGTTTCCCACGGGCACGCGCTAACGCTACTTCTCTAATGTTGAGAAGACGAAATGAGGGAGTCTTCTTCCTGTTGCGAGTGAGAGACAAATTCCGTCAGTCTCTTCAGCACACAGTGAAAGAGCCGGAGCTCAGAGAAACATCAAATATCTCTCAGCGTCTGCAGGAAGTGGGAGGCAGAGCCCGTGTTCGAACCTGGGCTCCCCCAGCCCTGACTCTTCATGGATATTGAAAGGTGCCCACGCAGAGCCGGTCCTACTGTTATTTCTCCCACGAAAGCACCTCCCTTTGTCCTGCTCGGCGTGTGTGTGTGGCAAGTGGGACAGGCAGGACATTCCAAAGTCTCATCTCAATGCTCTCCCTCGGAGGCCGAGGTCCCCGTTCGCCAGAAGGTCGTGCCCCGGATTGCTGTAGAGCCTGGTGGCTACTCCCGATACTTCCATGTCCAGTGCCGGCACGCAAGTGCAAGTGCAAGTGCAAGGCCCGCCACTCTCGGAGCGTGCCCCCTTTGGGAAGCTTGTTAATTAACCTCCCGTTCTGGTTTTAAGTGGGCATGGTGATAATACTCGATTCACAGGGCGGTTACGGGGTCAGGTTCCACCACTTGGGTGACCAGAAGTCGCTGCAGCCAGGCGAGCATCTGACACACCCAGCCTTTCCTATCAGTTCTCTGCTCCGGGCACCACCAGGGGAGGCTTCCTTGGGGGATGCCCAGATGGTAGCAGGAAGAAGACCCGCTGGCGAGGTTTCCTTCTTCATGGTGGATGGCGCTCCTTCGCAGCACCCCAGGTCCCTGCAGCAGTAGCTGAGAACAGTCCCCGTGGGCCCACGCCACGCCAGTGCAAATGGCCAAGTCCGCGGTTCGTGCGGAGACACATGTGCCCACGAACGTCTGTGGGCTCAAGCTCCGTGGCGCGTGTGCAGGATTTTCTGACTTCTCAGCAGAGCTGAGGCGCTTCCCGGCACGGGGGTCGTTACTGTGCCAGACAGAAGCACTCCCCCGGGCTCACGCTCTCGATGTCTGACAGATTCTTGACTCTCCTTATGAACCGTGTTCCTGGGAAAATGCGTATTCCTGATATTCAAGATCCCAAAGATGTGACCCTGTAGAGGACGGTGGCAATTTCGGCACGTGGTAATTGATTAGCCACGTTCGTTTTCAGTGCGTTATATTCATATTTTCACGTTCCTCCAGAAAGGCGAACAGTTTCTGACACAGCCTGGAACACATGTCTCCAATCACAGTTGGGGCTGGGCCAATTTTTTTTTTTTTTTTTTTTTACACATAAAGATACATGGGTTGTTGAGTAGCTTAGATATTCTAAGATTAAACTCATGCTTGCTTTGTTTTCTGGAAGTCGAACAGACGCAGATTTACAGGATATGAGCGGTTCAGTGAGATGGGGGCGGCACCGCTAGGGAGACGGGTGTTTATCAAGTTCACAGGTCAACGCCGAAGCTGGGTGCAGACCCCAGCGCCCAGCGAGCTTTCCGCTGGCGATGCGGGCCGCACAGGCGTGGCTGGGACCTGGGACGGGCGGCTGCCGACGCGGAGCCCATCTTAGGGCCGGTCCCCACATCCCTAACTCGTTCTGCCCTCGTTTGCGGTGTCTCAGATCTAAAACCTGTGCACCTCGTCAGTTCTTTCAGACTGTTTAAGATCTTCATACATAAAAAAAAGTATTGAACTGGGATTCTAAAGCAACAAGTGGGGTTTTGAATGAATCGTAGAGAAAGACTGAAAATGCTTTGGCCGAAGTTCCCTTTTTCTCCTCCTTCAGAGATGGCTGAACCTCGCAGCCTTGTTCTGGGCGTTATATGGGGGCTGCCCTTAAAAATCATCTTAACAAGTAGGATATATTCCTCTCCTTTCTCCCTCTTCTCTTCCTTTCATTTTATACGTTTTTCTCCTACCTTTTTAGATTTCGACCTTGATTTTTTTAATCTCTAATCCCATGCTTTTCTGTCTCTCATCTTTAAAGGAAAAAAAATAGAGGGACAGTTCTGTTAGGCCTAGTTACACTGAGGATTTGCACACCCATGCCCCCAGCTACTTCGATGGCGCACGTTTTTATGAAGAAGAAATGAGCCTGGTGACTAAAGAGAGTCTGGATCCTTGTGTGGCCCTAACATGAGAAACTGGTATCAGGTGCTGAACCCCCTAAGTTCTTCTGTTGAAGCCCTAACCCCTGGGACCTCTGAACGTGACTATGTTTGGAGACAGGGCCCTTTAAGAGGTGGTTAAGTTTCACATAAGGTCCTCAGGCCACGTCCTGACCCAGTCAGACCAGCGTCCTCACAGGGAGGGAGAGCAGGATGCAGACACACACAGAGGAAGGGCCCCGTGAGCACGCAAAGAGAAGGCGGCCGTCCACCAGCCATGGAGGAAGGCGCCTCAGGAGACGCCACCACGGCCGACCTTTGACTTTGGACGTTTAGCCTGCAGAGCTGAGAGCAAATAAATTTCTGTTGGTTAAGCCGCGCCGCCTGTGTTAGGGCAAACTGCTACCCTGGGGAGACGTCACCATGTCCCCCCGAGACTCGGGGTCACAGGGCTAAACGAACATCATTCTACTCTTCGTTCAGCCTGCATGCGGCCCCTCCTCCTCAGCTCTCTCTCTCTCTCTCTCAGTCCCCTCTGGGAACAGCCCTGGAACGAGGGCCGCCATGCCGGTGTGCTTACCGGCCCCGAGCACATCCAGCAGAGTCAAATGGGGATCCTCACAGCTGGCAGAAAGCCACGAAAGCGTGACCAGAGCGCCTCGCATCCGACGTCCCCCTCCCACGCAGGCCAGCACACTGCCACCCAGACGCACACGCCGGCTGGTCCAAGTCCCCGCCTCCGGGGAGGGCCAGCGTTGACCTGGAAGGCGAGGCTCCTGGCCCAGCATGGTTCCCATTAGAAGCTCCGGCCTCTTCAAGGAACTTCATGAGGCTGTGACACAATATTTCTGCCTTTTAAACATTTGGAAAATGACTCATGTATAGAACAGACACGGCAGGAAAGCAGGCGTGAAGCCCACAGGAAGCACAGTGATAGCTTCTCAGTCTGTTTCCAAGAGCTACGAGGAGACACCTACCCCCGCCGGGTCAGGATCGGGCAGGACAGCTTCGTCCCAGCAAATCGGAGAGCGCGTGATCACGAACTGCCCTGCACAGGCATCTCTCTGCCCCAGAGACAGAGAGGCGGCGTGACTGCACAGGAAGGGGCTGCGTTCCAGCTCCTCTTCCCTTGGGAAAACAGGACGTCACCCTCGGACTGGCACCGTAAATGTGTTGACACCGTTA
>PVJI01020102.1:0-29671 GCA_004026765.1 Micronycteris hirsuta | reverse complement strand
AGTAGCATAAATGGGAGGTAGACAACAGACAAGGGGAGGTTAGAACAGTATAGGAAGTACAGGAGCAGAAGGACTTATGTGTAGGACCTATGGACAAAGCTAAAGGGAGGGGAAAGGGGGGTAAGGGGGAGGGGGGAGTGAAGGGGGGAAATGGGGCAACTGTAACAGCATAATCAATAAAATATAGTTAAAAAAAAAATAAAGTGAAGGTAATAGAATAATGTGAGGATTAAATGACATAATTCATGTAATATACTTCAGCACTATATAATAACAGCTCTCATTTTTGTTCTTATTAAAAGAGTTGTCTCATCTAATTTTGTCATTTTAAAAATGAGATGATGGAAACTCAAGAGACATCAGGTGACTAGTCTAAGGTCCCCAGCACTTAGTGCATTTTCATGATTGCTCTTACCCCTATATCAACACATATAAACATTGGAAAATTAAAGATACAACAGTCAAAGCCACATGTAAAAGTAGAGTCACAGGTAACTTTGTTTTGATCATTGTGAATTGGATAATAGTTATTTAAATATAGTTATTCACAAAATATGTCAACTAAGTATCAGTTTCTAATCCAGCTTGGTCTTTTATTCAATTGGAAACAATTTTTGTTTCAGGCTTTTTATATTTAGCTACTTTACTGTAATTGAACTTCATAAATAGAAGCTTGACATCTCGCCCTGTACTGAGTAGTCCTCAGCTGTTGCACTCTGGGAGGCTTTAGGACTGAGCTGACTGACCTCTTCCAGAACTGTTGGGGCAGCGCAGGAGCGGAACAGGAGGAGGGACTCCCAGCTTTTGTGTTTCACTTTGTTTCTGATTCTGCCGGAGGTTTCATTACAGCCATGGCAAAAGTTTGAAAACCAAACCCTCGTGGATCGTTAAAAGATAAGAACAAACTACTGTCACAAGGGAAAACACAAATACAGCAGTAATAACAACAAATATAAAAATGAACCACCATACCTGGTAGAGTTTTGGGGTCTAAGGGAAAGAATCATTTTCATTTTCTTCAGAAAACCTTTCACACCCATTACAAATTCCCTACACTGGGTGTCAGCAAGTCTCAGTAACTGCTGGGAAGCAGGAGGCCTCAGCCAGTGCCGTTGGGCAGAAGTGCTGCTGCGTGTTCTTCTGCGGCAGGGCGTGACCGGGGGTGCTTGGAGTTAAGGGTTAACTTCTTTATTGTTTGGAAATATTGCTTACTGTTATAATTCTTCCAAGGTGTGTCTCCTCCCCCGCACCCCAAGTCTGAATGTGACTGTATTCACAGAAGGATGATTTTTCTCTCTCAGTGGGTGGTTGTGTCAAGTGAATTAACAAAGCATTGTGTATGTGTCTTCTATGTAGTAGGTGCTCAGTAAACACTGGATATTAGTATTACAACTTTTAGCGATAATGATGTGAAGAATTCAATAGAATGAGGTTAGGACATGGAGAGAATTACATGCAAAAGCGTACATTTGTAAGAATAATGATTATAAATACAAATAAGGGACCCAGTTTTCTCATTTACTGGGGTACCCCTAGGGCTGCCTTTACTGCTCAGTTTATAGCACTGCTCAGTATAGGCCTTTAAAGATTTGTTGAGTGAATTAAGATAGGTTCACTTAAAAACAAACTACTGTGGACAAGTAGGAAAAGATGCTCTGAACTTCTCTTTCAGAGATGAGTCTCACAGTTCAGGTGGCTTACTTCCCTAAAGGCACTGCTGCTTGATGGGAAAGCTAACTGTAGTGGGCAACCTGGGCTTTGGAGTAAGTCTGCATTCACGTTCTAGCTATGAGCTTCTTATTGCTTCTAAGACTGTCTTAGCCAAGTTAACGGACCCCTCCACGTCTGTTTTCTCATGTCCACAATGGGGAAATAACACCTGCTTTATTAGACAGTTGTGAGTGTTAAATGTGTTGATACATACAATGTACTTTGGGCTTAGTACATACCCAATCCATTTTACCTTTCCCTGTCTCTGTCCCTCTAAATCTTACTGAGAAGAGAGGATGGGAGTGGGAATTGTTTTAAAAAAAAACCCAAAAAACTCAGCCAGCGTTCTCAAGTTTTTAAAAACGTTTCCAATTGTCTTTTGCTTCCTCTAAAAAGACAAATTACCAAAGAACACAGGATTGTTTTAGTGGTGAGGAGTTACGAGTGAGATAGGGAGGATTTGAATGATTTGAAAAATATTGTTTTCTTCTGTTTGTGTATTTTGAAAGTTTCCTTTGGAGGGTGCCGATGAGTGGTGATAAAAAATAATGATTTCACGTGAAGCTTTTAGAGGAAGTTGGTAAGGTGTTATGAAGTGGCGTGGTGATTTCTTCACAACTTATCTAAAATTAGCGTCATTCCCTAAAGAGTAGACACGTGGGCCTTTATTTCATTGCTGTTGCATTATTTAACATCATTCTGTGGACATGAACCTCGGCACGTTCTTTTTCCCAGTGATGCTTTGAGATGGATTCAATTATCTGAGGCAGTCAGACATTTGGAACTGAAATGAATCAATTTGGGCAGTGTAATATTTTGTCCAAAAAAATGAGTATTAACTTGTTGCATTGATTGGTTTGTAAATTAGCTCTCTGAGGGAGTTCTTCAAATGCTTTGAATTCTTTGTTGCAATAAGCACACCAATAAATGTACCAAATAAGTGGTTTGAATTGTCCAAAAATTTAGGAAAGCAAGCAATGATTGTATATTAACACCGAGAAACTAAATCATGTTTACATTATATAATTCATCCAGTTCAAGTTCATAAATTTTCTTTCTCTTGTTTGATTGTAACACTTCTGCTTATTTTAAGTAATCAATGTTAATTTTGGAGCCAGTTAGAATTGTTAATGTTGATATAAACTATATTAAACACTCATCCACAAATGTTAGTAAATTTCATGTTTTTATACATTTTTCAAAGTGCATGGCTAGATGCATATAATTTATTAGATTGTAAATATGTCTGTATTTTTTTGAATTTGAGAAGGAAATTTTTAAAAATAACATTTTCTTCCCTGAATTTTGTTTAGACAGAATATTGGTGAAAGTATTCTTTACCTGTGGGTGGAGAAAATAAGAGATGTTCTGATACAGAAATCTCAGACGACAGAACCAGGTAGGATTGAAAATATCATAAGTGCCATGTCAACTTACAGTGATTACATTTTCATGTGAATGTTCAAGTTGAAATCTTTAATGCACATCTGTGTTCTATTTTATGGTTTAAATATGATAAAATGTAAATTTTTTTTTGGAAAGTTCATTTACTCATGTACTCATGGTTCTTTGTATAAGGTTTAGCTTTTTTGGTTTAATATTATAGTCTTATAGAAATAGAATTTTATGATTAAAGAACTCAGATCAAAAAGCTTCTGCTTTGACTATTATTAAGCTAATATGTACCATGTAACATTCTTCATGAATTATTAGACTGTATAAGATAGGCATTAGCTTCAAATGGGTGTAATGTTTTTAGAAAAAGAACTTTGAAAAACATACTGATATTTAGGATATAAAAATTGACTTTGAAATTGATTCTTTAAATTGAGATGTAATTCACCTGCTATAATTATTCACCCTATAAAAGTGTGTAATTGAGTGGTTTTCAGTACATTTCAAAGTTGTACAGCCATCACCACCATCTAGTGTCGGGACATTTGAAAGTTGATATTTTGCTCTGTGATTATTATTATTTTATTGAATCATCAAATATATGACAACATGGAAATTTCTAATGTTTCCTATTTACTTTGCTAGTCTTTTGTTTTACTTACCACGAAGACCTTTTAGAAGAAAGTCACTCTGTTTAACCTCATTTTATTTCCAAAGAGTTTCATTGTTACCATTGATAGAATGGTTTTCAATTGGAAAAATAGGGATTAAAAAGACCCATTTGTTTATTTACAAATGTTTTTGGAGGTTATTGCAGAGAATCAGTTATTTAGGGCTCCCTTAGCCAGATCAGTATACATTTAAAATTGATACATAATTTTTCAGAGCATTTTACTGTTTTTCTGTAGAAGCAAATGTTTTTACTGTTTCTATTAAAATAAAAAAGTAAATGGTATGAAGATATTTTGTCCATGTGACAATCTTTTTTGAAGTACTTTTCTTAACTTTTTGTGATCCATCAGTGATTTTATAGCATTTCAGGGCATCTATGAGAAGAGTAGTCTCAAAACAATTGATTTTTGCCAATCCACCAATTTAGAGTGTGGGATAATTACAAGAATGGAATGCATACCAGTAAAAATTTAGGACTCTTAAAAAAGTTTGGGATCACTCAACTCTTAGGAAATTTTAAAAAATTACTGATCTTAAAAATATTTTCCCTTTCCCACCTGTATCCATAATTCAGTTTAGTCACTCTTCACATTAGCGTTACTGATTTGTTTTGTATAATTTATAATGTACAGAAATTTTGTTTGAAATGTTTTATCAAAAATTGGTTTTGTAGACTTTATATTAAAAGGGGAAGATTAGTAATTCTGAAGAACTAATACAAGCTAGTGATCAGGATATCTCCTGAGAATTTTCCTCCCTGGGGTACACACTTGACAAGTAATTTATTTTTATTATAATGTTAATCTTCACTAGAAATTTATTGTTTATTATTTCATATTGTTTTTCTACTTTAGAAACAGTAATTTTGAAATAATTGTATGTAACTACTAACAATTTATAAAAATTCGGAACTAATTTTAGAATTAAAGGAAAGTTGCAGAAATAGTACAAAGAGCTTATGTCTCTCACCCTGCTTCCCCTGATAACATCTTACATCACCATAGTATAATTGTCAAGAACAGGACTATAATATTAATTACAGAACTTATTCAAATTTCACTAATTTTTTACACTAAAGTTCTTTTGACTTTTGTAGGATCCTGTCCATGATTCTATGGCACATTTAGTTGTTATTTCTTCTTACTATCTTCTAGTCTTTAAATAGTTTCTCAATCTTTTTTTGTCTTTTGTGACCTTTTATGACTTGAAACTTTTGAACATAGTGATCCGCTATTTTATAAAATGGTCTTCAATTTCGGTTTGTCCATTATTTTCTCATGATGGAGTAGGATTAGGAATTTTGGCAAGAATATCACAAAAATGATACTGTGTTCCTCATAGGAACAATCAAGGAGCTCATGATATCGGTATGCTTTATTTTTGGTGATGTTCACCGTGATCCCTCGATTAAGGCTGTATGTGCCTGATGTCAGCAGTGCAAGGTCATTGTATTAGTCAAGGTTTTCCAGAGAAACCAAACCAATAAGGTGCATGTGTGTGTGTGTGTATCTAAAGAGAGAAAGAAAAGGAAGAGGGAGAATCGATTTATTTTAAGGAATTGGTTCACCAGATTGGGGGGTCTGACAAGTTCAAAATCTGCAAGGCAGGCTGAAGACCTTGGTAAGAATTGATGTTGCAGCTCAAGCCTGAAGATTCCCCTTTCTTCTGGGTAGGTCAGTCCTTTTCTATTAAGACATTAACTGGATGGAGCTTATTCACATTATGGAGGCCAAATCTACTTTACTCAAAGTCAACTGATTTGAACTTGAATTCCATCTAAGAAATACCTTTACAAAAACATCTAGAATAGGACTTGATCAAATATCTGGCTACTGTGACCTATCCAAATTGATGTATAAAATCTGTTATAAAAATTACTATCTTTCACAAAAAAATGTGGCCCAAAGGAAAGAACAGATCAAAGCTCCAGGAAAAATACAACTAAGCAGTGAAGAGATAGCCAACCTATTAGATGCAGAGTTTAGAACATTGGTAATCAGGATGCTCACAGAAATGGTTGATTATGGTTGCAAAATACAGGAAGACTTGAAGGCTGTGCAAAGTGAAATAAAGGAAAATGTACAGGGAACCAAAAGTGAAAGGAAGGAAACTGGGACTCAGATCAATGGGTTGGAGCAGAAGGAAGAAGTAAACATTCAACCAGATCAGAATGAAGAAACAAGAATTCAAAAAAATGAAGAGTGGCTTAAGAACCTCTGGGACAACTTTAAACGTTCCAACATCCAAATCATAGGGGTGCCAGAAGGAGAAGAACTAGGGCAAGAAATTGAAAACTTACCTGCAAAAATAATGAAGGAGAACTTCCCTAATCTGGCAAAGGAAATAGACTTCCAGGAAGTCAAGGAAGCTCAGAGAGTCCCAAAGAAGTTGGACCCAAGGAAGCAAACACCAAGGCACATCGTAATTACATTACCCAAGATTAAAGATAAGGAGAAAATCTTAAAATCAGCAAGAGAAAAGGAGACAGTTACCTACAAAGGAGTTCCCATAAGACTGTTAGCTGATTTCTCAAAAGAAACCTTATGGGCAAGAAGGGGCTGGAAGGAAGTATTCCAAGTCATGAAAGGCAAGGACCTACATCCAAGATTACTCTATCCAGCAAAGCTATCATTTAGAATGGAAGGGCAGATAAAGTGCTTTCCAGATAAGGTCAAGGTAAAGGAGTTCATCATCACTAAGCCCTTACTATATGAAATGTTAAAGGGACATATTTAAGACAGAGATGAAGATCAAAAATACGAACAGTAAAATGACAACAAACTCACAACCATCAACAATTGAACCTAAAAAACAAACTAAACAAACAACTAGAACAGGAATAGATTCACAGAAATAGAAATCACATGGAGGGTTATCAGTGGGCAGGAGGAGTGGGGAAAGGTACAGGGAATAAGAAGCATAATTGGTAGGTACAAAATAGACAAGGGGAGATTAAGAATGGTATGGGAAATGGAGAAGCCGAAGAACTTAATATGTATGACCCATGGACATGAACTAAGGGGTGGGAGAGTAATGGGGGGGGATACAGGGTGGAGGGGAATAAAGGGAAGAAAAAATGGGACAACTGTAATAACATAATAAAATTTATTTAAAAAAATAGAAATTTACTATAAAGCTAAAAAGTGACTGTCTTTCCCTTTATAGTTCATAAGTATCTTGGGAGTGATACTTTGAGGATATGCTAGTATCCTATTCCATCTTAAAGTTTTGCTCACTAATTGTAATATTCATTAGTGCATCTGGTCAACAATATTTATTACAATATTCAGGTGTTTTCCTAATAGTGATTCTCATGTAATTATTTCCTTTTATATTTATTAATTGGAATTCTATTGTGAGGAAGAGATTTCTCTTTTCCCAGTTTATTTTTTTGATTATTTATTTATATTAGTATGAACTTATGTATTAATTTATTACATGGATTAAAATTTCATACTGTCATTATTTTGTTGCTCAAATTGTTCCAGGTGTGGGCTTTAGGAGCTCCTTCAGGTAGGCTCCTGTATTCTTTTGATAAACTTCCATCTATCTTTGAACATTTTTTAAAATCTCAGAAATCACCAAATATTTCAGGATCAATTTGTATTGTCCTTGCTCCAACCTGGAATCAGCCACTTTGTGTAGAATCCCTGGTTCCTTCTGTTGAAGAATGATATTTAGAGACCAATATTAACAATTTGAAGTGCAGTTTCCTACTGTCTTTGTAGATCACTCATAACGTTTCACGTCCACACAGGCCCGGAGGTAAAGAAGGACACCAAAGAGGAAGGCGAATGTAGGCGCGATATCCTTGCAGTGCGTCGACCAGTTAAAGCGCTGGGTGTTGCTAATAGAGCAAATCAAAAAGGTATAATGTTACTAACCAGTTTCTTTTGAGGGAAGTGGGATGGTAGCGTTATGAATTGTTTTTGGAATGGTTTAGCAATTTCGTAAACTCCCACATGTTAGGAATAGTCATTCATTTGCAGAAAATTGAGTTATTTTTTTTCTCCCTGCTGGCCATTTTGGTGTTTGCTGGGTCTGTCAGAATGGTGAGGAAAAAATAGATTTCATTTGTATTTTTAGGGTTTTATTTGCTGCTTTCTAGAGTTTTGAATTAGTGGTGGGAGAAATTGAAACTAAGAACAACTCTGTTTTCAGTTCACATTTTAATTCATATATATTTATGTTTTGAAGTTCTCAGCTATCTCCCAACTTCTCAGAGTTAAATTTTAGTCTATAGTAACAAAATAAATATCATAATTGAAAGTACAAGGCTAGTAAAATGCCTTTAAGATTTTAGTTTTTGCTTAAGCAAATTTATTTCATAATATAGTGGTATTCAACTTATGATAGTTAAATCAGCTCTATGTTAATATCAAAAAATATGTTCCATTCTAGTATTTTAAAATTTTGAATGATATCATTAGTTTCCTCAAGTCTCTTACAAAATTATGATAGACCAGAGGGAACATTCTCTTTGACGGTAAGGAGTTTCCTATGCCATTGTACTGTAGCTTTTAACCAGTGCTGTGAAGGTTTAAAGTTCTTGCATGGTGTCTCGGGACTAGTGGAAGGGGATGAAGAGGGGTGAGAGAGTGTCGGGAGGACCCAAGACTCCTACCCCTGCTTCAAACTAAGTAGCTTCCATTTTATTCATTTATATGTTTGTAGATTTGGCATAAGATTTCTTTTGGGAAACAGGAGCCACTATTAAAAGAGTGATATCACAGTCATAGTAAGCGTTGCCCACCGTAGATCGACCTTAGTGCTGTACTAGTACAGCGTCACAGTCTGCTGGAGAGGACACTCCCGGGGGCAGGCAGAACCTTCTGCGCAAACCTGGTTTTGTGGTGGTTTTTGGCAAGTTGGTTAAGGCTTTCCAGAAATATTTTTACATGTGTTAGTTGAAGTATTTCATCAATTGTAAGGCAAGCTGGCTTGATTAGATTCAACAGATCAGTGAATAGAAATGGGTAAAAATTTTAATTATTTTTTCCTGAATAACTTTTCATCCTAAATGATGTAGGTGCAGCAACCAAGATAGTTGGTAAGTTTCTCCTTTTTTTTAAAATTGAATTTATTGGGGTGACATTGGCTAATAAAATTACATAGGTTGCAGGATTACATTTCTATAATACACATCTAGGTATTGTATTGTGTGTTCACCTCCCCAAGTCAAGTCTCCTTCCATCACTATTTATCCCCCTTTACCCTTGTCTACCTCCCCCACCTCTACTATGGTTGGTAAGTTTCTCATCAGAGTTGAAGGTAAATTAGTGGTTCTTAAACTTGTTGAAGGGGCAGAATAACTGGAAATCACAATATCCTATGAAATACCAATTTGGTATATTATTGATATATTTAATTGAATCCTATGAAGTAAGAACAGTTTTATTAGCAGAATACATTTTATTATAGTTATATAAGATAAAGTCATAGGTTTCCCAACCCTGAGCTCCATCAGCAATAGAATGGATAAATAAGTTATGGCATATTAGCACCTGTCAATCTTTTTCATCTCAAGACCCCTTTATACTCTTAAAAATTAGTCATGTCAACTTACACTACTGCAGCAATCCTGGATTTGAGTCCCAACCCACCACTTTCATGGGCGACCTTGGCAGGTGAAAATCACTTATAAGTCAAGTAGATTTATGTGCAATGTATTTGGAAGCTTTTTACTTAAAATTATAACTTTAATAGGCAACTATTAATTGCTATTTGAGTTGATTTGCCATGTAATTTACATTTCTTTCCCAAATGTCCCCCTCCACACGTATCATTGCCAATTGTTTTAGTATTTGAATGTATGAATTTTAAAAATAAAGTAATATAACTCTTTAAACTTACAGAAACAGAAGAATTACCTCCGATTGATCATGGCGTTCCTATTACAGACCGGCGAAGCACTTTTCAGGCACATTTGGCTCCAGTGGTTTCTCCCAAACAGGTAAAGTTGCTGCGTCCAGCTTACTTTGGTGTTGTTTTACCAAAGTAATCCAAGTAAATGGTTTTTGCAATAATATCCATATTTTTATTGTTACTAATAGTTTAATTTTGATTTAAGATAAAAATTATGTGCTCATTTGGCTACCCCCACATTACTGTGAATTGTGGTAGATTTGTTTTTCTGTCTGTCACTGCTTTTAAAATTGTATCTAAACTCTGATTAGGGCTTAACCTTCCAATAGATTTTCAAACAAGAAAATTATTATATTTAATTGTTGAATTATGTGTCCTGTCATATGGGAGTTCTAGAAAACCAAGTGTGTTCCATGGTTGCCCGGTGAAGGGCATGGTGGACAGGCTGGCTGAGCCCATTCCTCCCCACCTGAGTTCCTTTTCCTTTCCGCTTCCTGATCTTACATGACTTGATTTCCACCAAAGGATATCAAGTGGGAGACTTTTCATTTAAAAACTGTATTCTTAGGTCTTTGTCTTTCTTATTCTCTTTTCAACAGAATCCTTGTCTTCTCCCTTGCTGCTGCAATCTAGCCTGGTTTAAATTTTGATATGAGGGACAATTTCAACACTGCCTCTAAAGTTAAAGTAACAAAAATACAAAGTCTCACTAACTTAGATAGGCGTTAAGGATTGGTCTCTTCCCCTCAGTCTCGCAGCTGCTCTCAGTTCTCCGGCAGTGCTGGCCTGCAGGGATGCGGTCCCTCCTGCCGGCTTTCCTTGCGCCCTCTGTCAGTCTCTGGAAGGGGCAGTTCTTCTCTTCCCTGACTTGTGTCAAGATAACAGCTTTTGGTGCAGACTTCTGGGCTTTTTCTCTCAGGAACCCTATTTTGCTCTTGGCCCTTGCCCCTAATCTTATTATTAGGGTCCTTCTCAGACATTCTGTTCTGAATCTGTTCAGCCTGGATCCTCTTTCTAGTCTTTATTGCAGTCACTTAGACTTATGGGATTATAATCCATAAGAGGTAAAATAAATCTTAGAGGACAGTGTCAATTTTATTGATCAGAAAACTGAGCACCTGAAAGGTTAAAAAATGATAAACATAAAATTTCATAGTTTCTGATTGAAATTGATCTCCCTGACTTCAACTCAGTCTTTCCTGCTTCCAGTATTTTTTCCGTACTCCTTGCCGATTACCTTTCTACATGATCTGACCATGTGTCATCCATCCCCCCCCCCGCCCCCCACATAATCCTCACAGGTTCCCATTGTCTACGAGGAAAAATCTGACCTTGGTATACAAAGTCCATTGTGATAAGTCCCTGGCCTGATGGTTACTTCCTGAACCTTTCTCTTTTATGTCCTTGCTAGGGTTGCTAGATAAGATCCAGGATTTCTAGTAAAATTGAATTCAGATGGACAGTATTACATGGGACATACTTATAATGAAAAATTATTTGTGATTTGTCTGAAATTTCACTTTAACTAAACATTCTTTATTTTTATATGCTACATCTGGTGCATCTGCATATGCTCTTTCCTCTGAATATAATTGCTTCTTCCTGTCTCCCCGCCACTTCCCTTTCAATGCAGAAAAATTGCCACTTCTCTTTCAAGATTCGGCTCATGCTACTTCCTCTATCAACCTGACATGACTCCCAGAGAGAGTTTTAGTTTTATAACACTTGGCATACCATTATTGGGTACCGATCATACTGGATACATAAATTTGGTAAATTTTAAGAGCTCATTTTTAGAAATTCTCATATTTACATTTAAAATTCCCTACATGGGGAAAAAATATTTTATGTCCAAGAACTCTAGGCATGGTTAGTGCTAAAATATTTGTTGATAATTGGTATTTAGAAACCAGGTCTGTCATTTTTATATCAATTGTGAGTACCAGCTTCTGCCCCTGAAATGAGGAGAAAACTTTAGAAATGGTTTTGTCAGCGTGTAGAAGATTCTTTAAATACCTTTCCATACCACAGTACTTAAATCAACATGCTTTAAGATATTTTTCTGGTATTTATTTACAGAGAAAATTAAAAGTATACATTTATTTACTGCTGTTTTTAAGGTGAAAATGGTTCTTGCCAAATTGTATGAGAACAAGAAAATAGCCAGTGCCACCCACAACATCTATGCGTACCGGTGAGTGAGTGATCATCACTATTGTAGGCATGTGCACTTTATAGACAATGGGAGAGACTGACATGTGATTTTAAAAATGATAACTATTATGTTTTCTTTTCATTATGTAAGTAATTATGTACAAAGTATTTGGAAACTGCAGAAAAGAAAAAAAATGAGAGGGAAAGTCAGCCATTTTGTACCATTAACTGTAACCAATAATACTGATATATTTTCTGTCTTTCTATGCAAAGTTTATCTTTTCAATGCTTTACCCTAGTATACTATTTTTTTCTTAATTTACAAAAGCATTTTCCATGATATTATAATTGCTTTGTAAACATTATTTTAATGTTGTGTAATATTTGTTTGAGGCTCCAAACTACCGTTTATTTAACCATTTCCTTTTTGTTTTTGTTTTTCATAGTTTTCTCTGTAATAAAGAATAGTTCTGGGAATATCTTTGTTTATTTTTTATTTTTTAGATCATTTCCTCAGGATAGGTTCTGGTTGCTTCAGATTCTTTTTTGAACTGAAATTGAAGTATAATTATAGACGAAGAAAGAATAGATTCCTAGAAGTAAAATTATCAAAAAGTATGAACATTTCTGAAACTGATACATATTTCCATATTTTTTCCAGTTTTTCTTTTAAACCACTTTATACTTCCATTAGCAATGAATTAAGGGTGCTGCTTTGCTACATGCCTTTTATTTTTGAGTACTAAAGTTTTTATACAAATTTTTGCTGATTTGTTAGTAAAGATGTAAAGGGTCTATTTTAGATATGCAAATTAATAGACTTAAAAGAACATAGTTTAGGACTGAAATAAATCAGAATATAGAGAGGGATTTTGTATAAATTTAAAATGTGATTGAGATTATAAAATCTAAGTTATCTAAAACTCAAAAAATAATCCATCATTTTGGGTAGGTGAGTTTTTAGTATTACTAAGTCACATCTCTTTAAGTGCTACAACTTAAAAATACTATTTGTTATATAGATCCATAGTATCACTGGTCAGAACTGTGATGTTTTCTCATGATTTTGGGTCATCAGTATAAAACTGAGCAGTTAGATTGTGCTTGCTCTCAGTGATTAGAATGTGCGGTGTTAATAGTTGCCATTCATTCGTCCCACGTGTTTACTGAATGCCTGCTCTGTGCCAAGTACTTTACAAAAGTTAACGCTGATTGTTTCAGCAACTCTGCCACTATAGAAAGGTTGTCTTTTTCAAGATCACATAGTTGTTAAGTGGTAGAGCTGAAATTGATAATCTAATTTAATTTATCTCTATTTTATTCCTACATGGCTGTGAGTCTGCACCTTCAACAATTGCTGTGCATAATATTGATTTTAAGTTATCAAAAAGTTAAATAATGTGCTGGATATTCTATTTCAAGCCCCAGATTTTTGGGTCTTTAAGTTCTTGTGAGTATTTTTGTCCTTTTGCATATTAATAGATGATCACCTGTCACTGCTCACACATGTCAGCGTGACTACAGGTAGCAGTGCCTCCACCCACTGCCTCACGTAATTGGCCCTTGGGAGTGAAAGATGGCCTTGTCAGAATTGTGTCAGATACGACTAAAAAGGCACAAAGTGGAGGCGCGAAAGACCCCATTGGGAGTAAAATAAATGACCTTCATTTGGTACGTGGACTTTGTGTTCTGTGTATATAGGGTCTGGCACAAATAACGCCCTGCTTTTATGGCAAAGTCTTTATTTATTATAAAATCATAAGCATGTAATTCTGTAACATAACCATATCGTACTCAAGCACACCATATGACATTTTAGATGAAGCGTTCAAATTAAAACTATAAATTATTACACCCATATTATTACCCTACCACCCACACTCAAGCAGGCGTTACTTATGCCAGACCCTGTATTTTGAATGCTTAGGATCCTTTTAAGGTTACTTCCGGGCTTTGGGGCAGTGTTCCCGCTTTACAGCTGTGGGACCGCCTTCAGGCTACTGGTGCACACAGCTGTCGATGCCACATCATTCTCTCTGGCATGTGTGAAAGCATCTATGGTGTTTCATTTTTTTCTTTAAACCTAACAGTACTGATTTATATAGTCAAATTTTCTTTACTTGTTCCATAAAATTATGGTGTTAAATTATAATAATATATAAAAATATATAGTAATATAAGTAATATAAATTATTTACGTATAAATTATATAGAAGTCTATAATTTATATATAAAGCCTAATATAAATATATATTTATATATATAAAACCTAGTATAAACCAGCTACTGACTCCTTCTTGCCTTAAATTTGCCATATAAAATTATGTTTAATATACTAATTTTTCTTCAAATGAGGTCTACTTTAAACAGTAATAGAGTCTGATCATAGTAAGCGGGTGGTAAATATTTATTGAGTGAGTGAATGATAGACGGATTGGTGGATAGAAGGATGAATGAACAAATGAATGAATATGATTCCTATAATAAAATTATTATCATTGACATAGGTGTATAGCTAAGGCAGTATCTGGCTTTTTACAGCCATAGCCATCAAGGTAGCTTCGCTGCATGTGCCTAGTCCTGGCAGACAGAGCTGTCTGCAGATGCCCACGGAGTCTGCTGTGTGGCGCCTTCACCGGCACTGTGTTCTTTTCACACTGGCATTCTTCTGTCAAGCTCATTTTGCTTTAATGTATCCCTACGTTATTGTTCCAAATGCTGACTTTCTAGGTAATTTAAATGGGTAAAAGTACCATGACTTACCTTTATTGATAACTAGCCAGGAAAAATGACAGAGAAAAAGAAATCTTAACAATTCTTAGCTCAAAATGGGGGAGATAGAAAAATACTTGATGGCTAGTATAGGATGTAAGGAAAGTATGAAATATTAATTTCTGTTGGTTTTATCACCTCCATCTTTTTTTATATATTTTTTGTTTCAGTAGATCTTAGGGTTTTTGAAGACAGGAGTATGCCACTTTTTTTTTATCATTTCATAGTGCCTGTTATGTATGATGCTTTTATATGATTTACTCTCAAATGTTTTTCAGTGACTTCTCTATATAACCTCAAAGCTTAGGTTAAATGTGTAAAGTCACCTTCCCATAATTGCACCATATCTTGTTTTAGGGTGACATCCTTGATTCCTAGCTTTCCCAAATATAAAAAGTGACACATCCTACGTAGTACATTAACAGTGAAAATATATGTAATAAATATATAGTTCAAGAAGGATTTTTAAAAAGCAGATAACGCTGATTTAGGGAGTAAATTGTTTGCAAATAGTATGAAGGAGTAACTTTTCTTACCATATTTTGAGGTTTCAAAGTATAACACTATTCTATGTATTTCTAGAATATATTGTGAGGATAAACAGACCCTCATGCAGGACTGCGAAGATGATGGGGAAACAGCGGCTGGTGGGCGTCTTCTCCACCTCATGGAGGTAAGTGCAACCGAAATCCTGGTAATCCTGTTCTGTGAGCCGTAGCGTTTCTCGACAAAACAGAGCTCCATTGGGAAATAAGGAAATCAGTTAGACTATATAACATAGGGTGTATTTGGTTTAATTAGTGGTTAATTTTTAAACACTGACAGAAAATTTTAACCACTGGGTATGGGGCAGAAAGCGAATGTGCTTTCAAGTTCTTTCAGTGATAGACTATAGAAGATTGTCTCTAGCTTTGGAAAACTTTCTCCTTTTTTTACAATATAATTTTTTACAGTTTCCTCCCCTTTATTTTCTCCATTCTGTGTTTGTCAAATTCCTGTTAGTTGGCTATTGGACCTTCTGGATAGATCCAGAATGTTACTTTTTTTTTTTTTTTCCTTATTAAGTTGTCCATCTCATTGCCTTATGTTCTGAGACATTTTCTTGATTGTCTCCTAAAATTTCTGTTGAATTAAAAAAATTTTTAGCAACCATGTATTTAATTGTCAAGAATTCTTTTGTGTTTTCTATTTTTCTTTTTCTTAGTGGGCTGTTCTGGTTTATGGATACAATATCTCTTACAATTTCCTGATTACACTAATTAGTGTTTTGTTTTTTTTAAGATGTTCTTTCAGATTTTTTCTGGTCCATTTTAGTTTGTTTATCTTGTCCTTTCTCTTTCATGCTGCTGGATTTTCTTCATCTGTCTGGTGATCATTGATTGTCCATTAATTTTAAGAATGGATTGTTATTTTTTCTAAGGTAGTTGCTACAGTTTCTTCTGCTATTGTACGTGGAGGTTTGTTTGCTAACTTGATAGGAACTCTGTGTGTGGGTCAGGCCTGTAGACTGGTGGGCTTCACATTAAGGGCAGCCTCTGACAAATGTCAAGCTGAGGAAGACCTTACTGATAGGCAGCAGCAATTACTCATGCAGCCCAATCCTCTGTAGTAGTTTGTTTAGATGCAGGGTTCGCGTTGTTTGGCTTAGGGTTAAAGGCTACCTGAATAGCTTTTCTGGTTGAAGTCACCAAGAATTGGAACCCTACCTGCATGATCTCCCCTTCACTCTGCCCTGTTGCCCCAAAATTTGGAATTTGAGGACACTGTGGAGCATAGTATTTTCCAAATTTCCTTCTCATTTATAACACTGTACCCCCTGAATTGTTAGTAGTCTCACTGTCCTCGCTCATGCGGTTCTGCCAATAAGATCACAAGGAAATTTTATGTGTGGTTTTATAGAGTTGCTTCATTTGCCCTTAAAGCTCACATTTGCACATGTCTATATGTACATCTAATTATGCTTCTGAAAATAACAGATTCTGAATGTGAGAAATGTCCTGGTGGTAGTTTCGCGCTGGTATGGAGGGGTTCTGCTCGGACCAGATCGCTTCAAACATGTCAACAACTGTGCCAGGAACATACTGGTGGCGAAGAACTACACAAGTTCGCCGGTGAGTGGTTATTGATGGTAGAGCTAGAGAGTTTCACACCACTGGCTGTGAAATTAAAAAAAGAAAAAATGAAGAATGACTCAGAATTTATGTGGTGCATTAGAAAAACCTATGGACTAGGAAACTAGAAACTTAGATTTTAGTCAAACCCATGGGACTGGCCAGTTGTGGGACCTTGGATAGATGGCTTCATCTCCTCAGACCTTAATTTAATTTCACAGATTCATGGAGTTTCATAAGAACCTTAAAGACCAGTTAGTTTCCATTCCCTAAAATTGAGGCCCAGAGCATTACAGCTAATGCTACAGTGAACTAGATATTCTTTAAACAGCTATAAAATTCTGACATTTTCTGTTACTCTCAAAGCATCTCCTCTTCCCCTGGCAAGCTGCCTTCTTCCTTTATATCTTGAGGGGTATTTTTTGGTTCGTATTTTATAACTATGTTCATTTTTATTGTATTTAAACCCTGCTTTACTTTAGAAAGTGGACAGTAGATTAAATAATATTAAAATTCTTTAGACATAAATCTATGAGATAAATGAGTATTTTCATTGATTATCCTTGAGTGTTTTGTAAATATATAGATAGACCGTGAATGGAAGTGTTGAAGGATGATACGTATGGAAGTAATTATACTGTCACTATTACCCATCTTCTCTGTGATTAGACTTAACGCTCCTAAGCCAGTCTCTTTGGGTAAATGGGGAGATGCTGCATTGATTTTTATCTTTTTTCAGGAGGAATCATCTAAGGCTTTGGGAAAGAACAAAAAAGTAAGAAAGGACAAGAAGAGGAATGAACGTTAATACATGGAAGTATATGAAAGGTTAATTTGCCTATAATTACATACAAATTCCACACTCATCAGAGAACATGGTGTGCAGAGAGGGAACCCTGGACGGCTCCAGTTAGCCAGTTCATCATGGACACCGCCATTATCTTCTCTTCTTTGGTTATATCATCTGCCAAAAATAGAGAACTTGTGATATATTCACGTGTGTTGCAGGCTGACTCGGAAGACTTAATTTGAACTTAATCACCACTGTACCTAATTTTAGGAAGGTAACAGTTGCCCAGGGCAGTACCTGAATTAACTGTCCGTTTCAGTACATGTCAAGTGCCTTTGTTAGGTGGGGAAGAAATGTCTCTGGAGGAATATAAATATCTGATTTCTGGTCGTCAGGGTTCTCATTTTGTTAAATGAATATGGTCTTTTACTGCTCTTTATGGCTTAATGGAATAGGAGCTCATTGAAGATTGATCTTGGAGAGTTTCTTCTTGTGATTTTAGTTCAGAAGTGTGTCACCTTTCATGCCATAGTGTTGCATCACTGAGCAGTGCATCGAGTGGAGTTTCAGAAGCATCCATCTGCAGCTGTGTGCTGAAGTGCTTCATCCCGTGTATTTGCTGGCATAAGTGGTATTCCTCAGTTTCTGTCGCAGATTAGTGATTGTGAAATTTCAAAAAGTGATTTCTAGCCTCTAGTTTTTTTGTTAATTCTTGTAATGTAAAGCAGTAAATGTGAAGTGTCAGTAGTCTCCTGCCTCCCCTGAAATGTGTTGGTGTAGTATTCTGGCTTCCTTTATCAGCCTGGAAGTCCCTTTCCCGTGCCCTTCATTGAGGAATTAGAACTGTGCTAGAGCTGTGCTGTGGTTAATGAGACGTAAATGGGATGGAGCTGGCGGAAAGGCACTGGTGCAGGCCAGCGTGTGCTGTGCTGTTACGGAAATGGGATGCACGTTTCCATCTGCATTCCAGCCATCTTTCTCAATTCCACGACTTCGTGCAGAGAAGGAACAGACCTTTGATTGGAAAAACAAAGAACGTTCCTTTTCCCCACTATTATCAAATGTACCTTTCCACCAGTGTTTCACGTTCCTTCTTGCATCTGCAAGTTGTGTGCTTTACCTCTAGGCACCTAGACAGTAAATTCACCTTGGAAGTATAACAAGTCATCACCTGTTCCCTTTCAGATATGGTCACAAACAATTATTAAAAGTTAGTCAATCACAAATTCCTGGGATTCCCTTCCAAAGACAGGGAGCAGAAATTAGGAGGCAGCTTGCAGTGGTGCTGGACTTGGACAGCATCAGAGAAAAGTGGACACAGACATGTGTTTTGTTTCTCTGATGTTTTACCTTAAAAAAACCTCAACACCCTTACATAGTATTTTTTAATAAGAATTTCTCAAATACTTGTCCACTAGGATGGATCCTGAGAAATCTAAGTTATATTTGTTATGTGTTCAATGTTGCCAGTTGTGGAGTATCATCAGAAGATGTATTTAGGACACTTAACCTCAGATTCCGTGAAAAATCATGTCCTATATTAACGTAAACTAACTGAATTTAGAAACCATTAATTAAAATAATTTCACAACTTTGGCATATCGAACCTATGATAAAAGATATAAAACTAAGAATTTGGTGCTGCAGAAACATAAATGAGATCGTTTTTCTGTATTACCAAATTTGTACTTCTGGATGTTTTATCTAATATTTATTTAAGTCTTTATAGAAAATCTTTTATAACCGGGACCTCATTTTTCTTTATTTAAAAACAACTTATTTTTGCTTCTTTCTACAAAATTATTAACCACATTCTCCTGACTGAGAAACCTAATCATGCCTAATCTTTGCCCAAAGTCAGTTAGTTGATAAGTGAAGTCTAAAAGTATCTAATTCTAGAACCTGAGTTATTTCACACTCTCATTTGTAGACACTAACAATAGTTATGATCTTTTCTCTATTTAAAATTTATCTCGAGAGGATTTCCAAATTCTCCAAATAATTTTCTATAGGCAAGTAACATATTTTGCCATGTATAATGTCCAGTTTTTTGCCTAAAGTTTCAAGGGAAAAATAAGGATGTGCATTATACATGGGTAGTACCTAAAATACCTTGTATCTGTTCTTGTGTTCTGTTATTATTTGTTACATAAAACTTCTTGTACCATAAAATGTTCAACAATAAATGCTGAAATTCCTCTATAATACAAAAAACAAGGTATCTAAATATAAATAAATAATTGAATTAAAAAATTAAAATGAAAGATTTTTTTCCCCTGAAAGTTTGGGCCCAAAACATGGGTGCACAGTATGCATGGGAGTACATTATAATGGCAAACTACAGTAAAACTATGTGGTGGCATAATTTACAGTAAATTGTGTTAAACATACTCTCCATATATCAGAATATAAGAGCAGGTAGTATCTGCTTTTTAAAAGGGAATAGCAGTCTGATTTGGAGGTATGTATCATGAAAAGAGCCTACTTGAAGAGAACTGTATCAAACTAATCATAACTGAGAAAGAACAGCATGAAGCAGATAGTGTTTTGTACGGAAGGTGACATTTATTGGGAAAGTTGTAGAATTGCCTCTAATTCCACTATATAGAGATAACCACTAGTAACATTTGGTATGCACATCATCCTATTTTTTTTCCTGTGCTTGATTTTGTACATATGCTATTTTTCTTTCCATGAAATAGTATTAAGCTGTATATACTGTTTTGTATCTTGATATTTCATATAGAAGTATATTGTTAACATTTTCCCGTGTCAATAAATATTATTCTGTGGTTTAATTTCTTATGGCTACATCACATTCTATCTTCTAGGTATATCATAATGTACTAATTGCTACTGGTCTCCAATTTTTATGTTTTTTTCTAATTTTTCACTATTATAAACAACTTTAAAGATTACATGCAGATTGTAATATATTATCTCTAGGAAACATTCCTAGAAGCGGAATTTCTTGTTTTAGCCAAATTAATCTGTAGAAGAGTTTCTCAGCTATACTCTCAATGTTGTGTTAGAATATACTTAGAATACTAATCAAAGATGTGGAAAAATAGAAAGTCTGGTCAGTAAGAGTAACAATTTTTTTTAATTGACTTTTTTTGTTTTTAACCAACTCTAGACTCACAAAAAGTTACAGAAATACTCAGCTTTTCCTAATCATAACATCTTACATAACTGCAGTATATTGATCAAAACCAAGAAATGCATTCTGGATGCAAATTCTTCGGCCCCTGTGTGATTTTCATATATTTTCTCCCAGTTTGTAGCTTGTCTTTTCAAATTCTTTTAACTGGTTTTTGCACAGTAGAAGTATTTAGTTTTGTTGAGATATAATTCATCTTTTTTGGGAGTTCAGGGATCGTGGTTTTAGTGTAATGTCTAAGGACTCTGCCTAACCCCAGCTCATGAAGATTTTCGCCTGTTTGTCTTTTTAAAGTTTTAGAGTTTTAAGTTTTTATTTTAGATCCATTATCTATTTGCACTTAGTTTTTGTATGTGTGAAATTTACTTTGAGCTTCATTTTTTTACATGGATGTTTTAAATCAAACTTTTTATTATAAATTTTCATGAAATAAAGAGTTGTATAACCAGCACCTAGTTGGAACAAAACAAAAAACACAGTACCAGCACCCACAGTCAGTCCTTGCACCTCATCCAGTCAATTACCTATTCTCTCTCCCCAGTTTCTGATACCAGAATTAACACATTGCGTACCGCATAGGAATCTCTAAGACACACGCCAGGGGCTGCACGTTTTTGGGCAAACTTGAAGACGAAGACTATTCGAACGACCATAATACAATGTAACTGCAATGCTTTATGGGTTCGTGCAATTACATAGTTTTTCGTAGGTTGACCTGCGCGGTTTCCACCAATGAGATCACTTCATTCAATGTGGACAAGACTGTGTTGACATCTAAGGTCCATAACAGATGGCACGCGAAACATGAGAAAGCTCGTGAGCGGTCCTTAAGTTGTTAATTTGGTCTGTTTTGACTTTTATATACTGTATTTTTTCGGACTATTAAGATGCACTTCCCCCCCAAATTTGGGAGGAAAATGGGAGTGCGTCTTATAGTCCGAATGTTCTGTTTACATTTACATCGGTGAAATGTTATTAAATATTTTACCACATTTTTTGCTTCAAATATTTTTCCCTATTTTCCTCCTCTAAAACCTAGGTGCGTCTTATGGTCCAAAAAATACAGTAAGTTCAAATACACAGTATGTACCCTTGTTAGGGCTTGTTTTGTTCCAACATTTTGTGGGCTCCATTTGGTTTGTTGCATGTAGCAGTTCTTTCTTACCACTGCAAAGAGTATTCTATTGAATGGACATGATAATTTACCAATTCTGACTATGGGTATTTGGGTTTCCAGTCTGAGGCTATCACAATTAGTATGACTGTGAATATTCTTGTACGTAGCTCTTGGTCGGCATACACACATTTCTAACACATACAGACCTAAAAATGGGTTTAAGTCATAGGATACGTGTGTATGGAGCTTCAGTGTGTGCTGCCCAGTGGTGTGCTCATAAATTTGAAGCAACTGGCTCTGGGGTGTGTGTTAACTGATACATAGCGTTTGCCAGTTCTTGTGGTCTAAACACTCCTGCCCCATTTCAAGCTACCAATGTAAAATCAACTGGCTCACAAAATTCCTTAAGATTTAGCAGGTACTTCTTGTGAGCTCTAGTGCCCGTCAATCATGCTGCCAAGCAGTTTTCCAGACTAGTTACAACTACTTACACTCCTCCCTAGTGAATGAGAGTTCTAGTGGCTGCATGTCCACATTTGGTATTACCTGACTCGTTTTAATTGTGCCATGTAGCTTGTAGTGGTATCCCTTTGTGGTTTCAAGGTAAGTTTTTCCCTGACAACTAATGAAATTGAACACCTTTGGTTACTACATTTTGTACCTGAAGTGCCTGAATGATCTTGTAATGACCAAACCCTTCCTCCCGCCACCCCTGCTTCCAGGAATGGACACGTGGAGGTTTCTTACCAGCATGGATTTTGATTCAGACACAGGAATGATGTTGCAATTTTGTATATCTGAGCACCTAGTCGGTGAGTGTCAGCACTTCATCACCACTCCACTGGGTACTAACGTGAATTTCTAGGAAACTTAATCTTTTTTGCCATTAGTTTCCTAATTCGTAAAAATGTGAATGAAATATCCTCCCTCTCTGAGATATTATGGGGGTTAAAGGAGGTGCCTTCCATCTGAGAAGCGCTCGGTACAGCCATCACATAGATACTATCTTTTCTTCGCTTGTACAGGAGAACTTTCCTCCTCTTACTGAAGGCAGGCCGTTTCTGAGGGTTTAATGGGACCTGGACTTTTAAGTTGACATTGAGGTTACCAGGTTCTTAGGCTCTAGGGAGACGGTACAGCCTGGCAGCTTGGAGCTGGGTCTAAAGTCTGTCAGGTTTGAATTGCCTGCATTTCGCAAGCTTTGCAAGCTGGGGCAAGTGATCTATTCTCTGTTTTTAGCTTTGAAAAGCTTATGCAGAGCTAAGCAGGCCATGCATGGGTTGCTTCGGAGACTGCTTAGTTATGGAGATACAATGGAGAACTCTGAATCTAGTCAAGAAGTATGGAGCAAGGGTTGGCAGACTTTTTTCTGTAAACAGACAAATAATATATATTTTGTATTTGTGAGCCACTTCCATCACGGCCACTCAGTTTATCATGTGGAAGCGCTCAGAGACCACATGCACATTTCCAACAGCATAGGTGGGCTCCAGTACAACTTAATGGATATTGAAATTTGAATTTCATATATTTTTATGTCATGAAATATTCTTTTATTTTTTCAACTGTGTAAAAATGTATAAAGGAAAACACTCTTCCCATGTATCTCCTCTACTTTCAAAAACTCTGCTCATAGAATACGTCAATTCTAACACGAGATGTGTAGGCTTTCCACACATCAAGTAATTTTTTTTGAAACCAGCTTGTGTCTTACAATTCGGTTCCAACACTGGCTACTTAGAGATAGCATTTGATCCCCCAGGTAAGGTCTCAAGTCCGACAGGTGTGCCTCTTGCCCCCATTTCAGGCATCAATGGCAAGTCCAGGTTCTAACCTGTGCTCAGACCAACTGGCTCTAGATTGGAGGCTCCCAGGACTGCTTCCTCCAGTTGATTGATTTGCTATAGCGGCTCAAAGAACTCAGGGAAACATGTTTCTAGAGCACTGGTTTATTATAAAAGGAAACAGCCTTATGGAAGAGATGCATAGGGTAATGCCGGGGTCCTGCCTCGGCGGGTCTCAGGGCCCCTGGAGGAGGGACGGCTCGGCGAAGGAAACGGAGTCAGACACCCAGTGGGGTGCCGGAGGACAGCCAGACGTTTTGGGTCTGACTGGCTCTCTGAAAGAATTTTTCTCTTATTTTTATAGGGAGGGTTATACAATTATTGGGAGGAACAGGTACATCGTGCGATCATCAAGGCAGAAAGAGCTAATACAGAAGCAATCAGAAAAAGTACAGAACACTTCAGATTTTAATTGTGCAGAACAAAAGGTTGTTTTGATCAAGAGGGTCATCAATCAGATAGTCAAGAATAGTGTCAGGCACAGACTTTCAGGTACCAATTAATAACTAGGTGTATTAAGGTCCTAGGGATTGTTCTAAGTTAAAAAGGGTGCAAGGGGTGATTTAAAGGTTATATAAAAGTTAGCCATTGTTTTTTGAGGTTAAATTGTCTGAGTTAGATAAATAGTTTCTAGCCTAGGTCTTTTGACTTATATATCTTGAGGGAGGCCGTTCTTTGTATACACTCTCACTTACTCAGATCATTATATTTAACTAAAACTCCTTCCTTCTCTATTCATCTGGTCCCATTAATAAACACTCCTGTCCAGGGTATGGGAGGGGTAGTGGCTCTAATAAATCTTGAGCCTTCAAGTGGTGACTGCTCAGGGGGCATTCCCAGCAACAGCTTCCTCCAGCGTTCTGGCGGCTGCTCTGCCCCTGGTTTAATTTAATCATTAACTTTCCAGGTGGGAGAAGTAGGCAGCATTAGGGTTGTTAGGGACTTCTATTCTGTAGTCAGCAAGTCATTCCGGGCAACATCATAGGAACTGTGCAAATTTTCAGTAGTAAAGTACTGATATCTAAAAATCCCACCACCAGTTATTAGCAAAAGTAAGCATGTAAGGAGAGATATACTAGAGATCCAGCCACAGTCGCTTCTGCTGTGCAGATGCGTCTCATCCGTCCCGACTGTGTCAAGGGTCGGCTGTTGGTTGGCTCCCAACAGGGCAAGGTATGTGGGAAGGGGCACGGAGCTTCCATGGTCTCTCTGGACTTGCCACCCTCCCTGCGTCTCTGTGTGTTTGCCACCATGGAAGCTCTCCAAACACCACTCTTTGGGGGTTTTATGGAGGCTTTATTACAATATGTAGGCGTAATTGTTTCGCCACTGGTGATTGAGTCAACCCCCAGCCCCTCCCCTCTCTCCTGAGGTGGAGCGGGACTGAAAGTTTCAATCTAATAATCACCTGTTTGGTTCCCCTGGCAACTACCCCCCATCCTTACGACATTTCCAAAAGTCACTGCATTAACTTAAACTCAGGTGTGGTTGAAAGGGGCTTATGAATAACAAGACGCCCCTTTCACCGTTATGGCTGCGGAGCTGTTTCAGGAACCAGTGATAAAAGACCGAACATTATAACAAAAGATGTTCCTAGTGCTCTTATCACTTAGGACATTGCTAGGGTTCTAGGGGTTCTGTTCTAGAAATGGGGACAAAGACCAAATATATTTCCAATTATAAATCACAATATCACAATGTGTAAGAACCAGTCTTAGCTCAGGGACCAAACTGTGGTCTGTGAACCATAGTTGGCCAACCCCTAGTGGAGACTGGGTAGAGAGAGACAAGTTAAAAAGCGTAATGCTAGTTCATAGGATTTTGGTTTCTGAGCCTAGGGAAGACTCCCCCCCACCCCCCGCCCTGCCTCATTTAGCCCAGGTTTAAAGTTGTATACTATTAGAGGAATAATAAAGTTAATTTTTATACTTGCATCCCAAAAAAGGAGGCTGCCCCAGTGGTCTGGCCCACATCACCAATCTATACCTAAGTCGACCTGCACTCAGCGGGAAATACCTGTCAAGGAAATCTAACTTGCACCAATCACAATCCTCCAACTCAGCTTGAGCTAGCTTACCTTACCCTAGAAAATAAGACCTGCTAGCCAGCTATGGAAATCCCCAACCTCCTAGCCAGTCATGCCCCGTTTCCACCTTGCCTCTTCTCACATTTTTTGAAACACTCTTGCCCTAAATCCCTCAGCTAAAGTGCCCCCCTGCTTGTGAGGCACTGTACTCCCCAAACCCAGGGGTTGTTTGTCCTTGAATAAAGGACATTAAACTCATTATTACACTGTTTTTTCTTTTTGTCATTTGACAGACAAGAGATAAATCACAAGTATGTGTAATCAAGGAAAAGTAGATTTGGAAGTCAGAGTTGGATTTACATTTTAATTCCATGCTTGGACATGGAAGTCATTTTGGACAAGTTAGTTAACTTCTCTGAGCCTTGTTTTCCTCATTTGTAATATGGGGCTAATAATCCTTCCTCATAGGACTTTTGGAGCGTTGAATGAAAGAGATAATGTGTGAAGTGTTGCTTGTCTAAAGCTTCACACACAATGGCAACTCAATAGATGATGGTGAGTGTGTTTCTCATTGTAAAAGAAATGAAATCAGATTGGTCTGTAATCAATGAGACCCTGGTGTTGAAGAATAGCTGAATATGCCATCATAAAATATGCCTCTTGGCATAGGGATTATTTTGAGCTGATTATATCAAGAAACTCTGGACACAGAGGGAGCTCTGAGAACAGAGTAGAAGTTACCCTTTAGAAAGGGAAATCTATGTCCATAAATGAAATTTACATTGGAAAGGGGACCTACCAGGAAGACAGCTGTTATCACACCAAATATCACCCGGTGCAAGGCTGGGCAACCTTTGCTCACCAAAGTTCCTCCTCCGCTTTCCTGTGAATTGTCTCTCCTCCACTCTCACCCCAGCATCTCTCTTTTGTCTTTAGCTGAAGATGGTACTTAAGGTAGTGGCTTGGAATTTTACTCATTTTTCCTGGGTATCTCCTATGTGTACATGAGGCATACATGTTAATAAACTTTAACTTTTCTCTTGTTAATGGTTTTTTAAAAGATTTTTTAAAATTTATTTTTAGAGGGGAAGGGAGGGAGAAAGAGAGGGAGAGAAACATCAGTGTGTGGTTGCCTCTTGTGCGCCTCCTACTGGGGACCTAGCCCGCAACCCAGGCACATGCCTGTAGCGGATCCTGCCCACAGAAATCCGTACGCTAAGGCTGGCGTGTTTATAAATTCACAAGTAGTTTATAAATGACTAGAAGAACCGGGACTACTTGACCCCCCTCTGATCAACAGAGAAAGGCCGGGCCCCGAGCTCAGCCCCAACTGGCTTTTATTGTCGTTCTTGGGCACATTACACCAGAATGGTATTCATTAACCATGCATAGATTGTAGATTTGCTTTAGGTGGTAGACAGCCCGGAAGATACATCAAAAGGATTAAGCAAAGACAAGAGGTATGGCTGAGCTTTGAAAGGATTAGCGTTGGTCTAAGGAAGCTAGATAAGCATTAGCATTTGTCCTTTTGATCCCAGGAGGGGAGAGAGATTTTAGCAAGAACAAGTTTTAATTCTAAGAAATAGGCTATCCTGATTCCCCATAGGAAATCCCGCTGTCACACACGTGGGGCCTGCTTGCCGTCCCACGTTCCATTGGAGTTTTGTCCTAGACGTGAAACGTTAGAGCTACATTTCCCCGGTGAGAGGCATGGATTCCTCTTCACATGCAATGACTAGGAATTGAACCAGTGACCTTTTGGTTCACTGGCTGGCACTCAATCCACTGAGCCAGGGCTTGTTAATCTGTTTGTTTAATTACTAGGAGTCTTAGCCAAGAATTCACAAAGGTAGAGGGAAAATGATTTCTCCTCCCTTACAGTGCCAAAAGGTTCCAGAAGAAAAGCCAAGTGAGAGAGAATGGCGGCCTGAATTGAGTTATGATGGTGGGGATAGAAGGAAGTGGGTGGGTTTAAGGTGTATTTAGGCGGTAAGATTGGGAAAACTTGGTGATAGAATGTGAGCAGGTTGAGGAAAAGAGAGGAGTTTAGATACTGGCCTGGGAAATTCGGTAGGCGATGATGCCATTTCAGTCAACCCTGGTGTCCTCGTTGGGAAGCCATTTCACTGCCACTTAGATGCCCTTGGCACCCCCATTGCTGCTGGCTCTGCCGTCTCGCTCCTCACACGGCATCCTCATTCACATAGATAGAATGCTAGGCTTCTGACTGACCCAGGTGCCTGAGGCTGGACAAAGGAGAAGCCAAATGTCAGAGAAAGTGAATGTCCTGTGAAAAGAGCCCATAGAAACTTCCTTGAATGCAGCTGCTCTTCGGGGCCAGACGGGCAAGTCAGTCGGGAAAGCAGCAGGGGAATGCAGGGAGGGAGAAGGTGGGCTTGTGCAGAGGGGTGATTCTCAGGATGCGCGGGAGTCTGGGAAAGAAGTCCCAGAGGAGCCTCCTCTCCTTTCAACAAACCCCCCACTGTATGGTCAAGTACTGCAGCACACCTCGAAGTCAGTTTTAAAAGTGAAAGAAAGGATGTTGGCAGGACTGAATAATTTATCTGAGGTCAACTTTAAAACAAAGAAAAATGCCTAGAGGTTTTAACTAGCTGTTTAAATTGCATCGTTCTGGAGGAGAGAGGCTGTGCCATGACATCGCTGCTGCCAGACCCGTGAACTAGGTCCCGGCTCGAACAGAAATCGCCCCCTGGAATCCCCTCAGACTCTCTGACCGACTTTGCCCCTGTGCCTCTGGGCACGCTGGATCCTGCAGTGGGCCATTGCCCTGCTCCGGGCAAGCATGCGAGACATTTTCCCATCTCACGGGCGGGTTAAGCGCCAGCACTCCTGCCCATCCTGCCCTGTTCTCTGTAATTCTCGAGCACCTGCCCAGAGGTGCACAGAATATCCACTTTGTCTTGGTGACACCCAAGAGGCACCTCACATGTAAGTGTCCCTTACTAAAACGCTGTTATTTGCCAGACTGGAGCCTCTTTCTTTGGTCTTCCGCTGCCTTCTGTGTGTGGAGGCGATTTTCAGTCTCGGAACTTTTCCCTGGGTCTGCGTGTACAAACAATCATGGAGAAGAAAACAGAAAGAGTGTAAAGCACCAAGAAAAAAAAAGACCCTAGTATTGGTTAAGTTAGGCACCAATGTTGATTGGTTCTTTGGGGGCAATTTTTCTTCTTTAAATCCCATATTACTGTTTGATTTTTTGTTTTATCTATTTCTGATTCTAGCAAAAGAATTTTTAAATATGAATAGGACTTATTGGACATGACACTAAAAGCACAGGCAAGGAAGTAAATATAGATTAAATTTGACTATAAAATAAAAACTTCTTTCTGCCAAAGGATACAGTCAACAGAGTTAAAAGGCAACCTACGTAATACGAGAAAATATGTATACACTATATTTCTTTTTTTAAAAAATTATTTTATTGTTGTTCACCTACAGTTGTCTGCATTTACCCCCCACCCCCAACCCCAGGCAAACCCACCTCCCTCCCTTGCTTCCACCCTCCCCCTTGGTTTTGTCCATGTGTCCTTTATAGCAGTTCCTGAATACCCTTGTCCCCATTATCCCCTTCCCCCTCCCCTCTGGTTATTGCCAGAATGTTCTAAACTTCAATGTTTCTGGTTCTATTTTGTTTCTCTGGTTGTATTTTGCTTGCTTACCTCACAAGCGTCTTGGCTGTGGCTGATCTGAGTTCCCTGGTAGCTGATCTGGCCTTGGTGCCTTCTCTCATGAGTCCTTATATAAAACCCCTTAACATTTCATATAGTAAAGGCTGTGTGATGATGTACTCCTTGAACTTGACCTTATCTGAGAAGCACTTTATCTTCCCTTCCACTCTAAATGACAGTTTTGCTGGATAGATTATTCTTGGTTGTAGGTCCTTGCTTTTCATGATTTGAAATATTTCTCTCCAGCCCCTTCTTGCTTGGAAGGTCTCCTTAGAGAAATCCGCTGACAGTCTTGTGGGAATTCCTTTGTAGGTAACTGTCTCCTTTTCTCTTGCTGCTTGTAAGATTCTTTCCTTATTCTTGACC
>PVJI01020101.1:0-28689 GCA_004026765.1 Micronycteris hirsuta | reverse complement strand
GTGACGGCCTGAGAACCAGAAGGTTGCCAGGTCGATTCCCAATCTAGGGCACATGCCTGGGTTACAGGCCAGGTCTCCAGTAGGGAACATGCGAGAGGCAACCACACATTGATGTTTCCCTCCCTTTCTTTCTCCCTCCCATCCCTTCTCTAAAAAATAAATAAATAAAATCTTTTTTTAAAAGAAAGCATATGACAAGATTTGTCCAGAAAAACCCAGCCATTGTTAATATAACAAAAATGGTTTATGCAACATCGATGTAACTAGGTAGTCAAGGAGAGTGGACCAGAATGAGCATGTATGAACAATAACAACTTCACTGTACTGGTGAATAGGGGCAGTAGACTCTGTTGAGTGAGCATGTGTACTGTGCTATAGTCACATTGGAAATGACTGAGAGAGTAGAGCAATGAAACTATCAAATTTTGCATTAATTTTCCTCTGTGGAAACTATTCAGATGATTCAGAAGGCCACAGCTATGGGCAACTGGTGATTATTGGCAGCTTCATTGCAACAATGTGCCTGCTCACATGTCACATCTTGTGCAGAGTTTTTTTGCGAAACATCAGGTCACCCAGGTGACTCAGCCCCCTATAGCCCAGATTTGGTGCCCTGTGACTTTTGGCTTTTCCCAAAACTAAAATCACCTCTGAAAGGGAAGAGATTTCAGACTATCAACGAGATTCAGGAAAACATGACTGGGCACCTAGTGGCCATCAGGAGAACTGTGTGAGGTCCCAAGGTGCCTACTATGAAGGGGACAGAGGCATTATTGTCCTTTGTACAATGTTTCTTGTATCTTCTTCAGTAAATGTCTCTATTTTTCATATAACATGGCTGGATATCTTCTGGACAGACCTGGTATTTCACATCTTTGGAAGCCTATGGGGGTCAATGATGGAGAAACAACATGAATATTTCTGAGCCTTTGGAAGTCTTAGGGTTTTCTTCTATAAACTTTAAATTTTTACACATGGAAATTGATAACTTTTCTTTAACACCTTTCATCTTGAAGATGAGAAAAAGGAAGAAGCTCATCCTAGAAGCTTTTCCTTCTTGCCTTGGATTCAGTTCTCACCCAGGCTGACCACTGAGGCCTGGAGAATTCCTATGTCTATCATCTTGAAATCTCAACATTTCCCTTGCAGTAGACCACAGGTGGCAAACACAAGGCCCGTGGGCCGAATCCAACCCTCCGCCTTGTTTTATCCAGCCTGGAACCTTGTTTCTACCTGGCGGAAGCATCGAACTCTCGAAAAACTTAAGGAGTAGTTACATTTAGACAGTCCTAAAATTACAGTCGGCCTTTTGAAGGCAACCACGAGGTTGATGTGGCCCTTGGTGAAAATGAGTTTGACACTCCTGCTGTAGACCTTTGACATGTTTTGGGAGACCATGCGCTGCTAACTCCTGACAGAATTGTCTCCAAGTTATTCCTTTTGGGGGACTGTGTTACCTGCCAAAGCATCACATTTTCTCTGAACAAATGCCTTAATGTAGCCTCCTCTGATGTGATTGGTCATGTGTGGGTGTGTGTATCAGTGTGAATTCCCACCGGAAGACACCCTACATGGGGTGCAGTTGGCTGAGGTCCTGGCACCTGTCATTCCCAAATCTCATCCCATGAACAGAGTTCAATCTTTCCCTGGAAGGCCCACATCTATTCTTCATTTAAGGACTTAGGCAACCAGTAGTTTTGGCCTGTTTCTGCATTCCTCAGGGCCACAGTTTTCTAACTGTACATTGGTGTGTTGAACAAGTAACTGCTCAAACCTGAATCTAACCTGAAGATGGTCCAGGGTCTCAACTCTCTATGACCAGTGTTGTGTTGGCTCCCAGAGCACAAGCTGGTATTTTGCAAATGGTAGATACACTCCATTGGCTCTGGAAGCTCTTCTGCCTTGTTCCAAAGAAAGGCTTTAAGCTTCACTTAATCATGTGCACAGAGAAAGAAAAGGTAGCACTCCGATAAGAACCTGTGTGTGGCAAATACTGGAGGATGACACAGATGTGGAGCAAGCAAAGCTCAAGGTCTTCAAAATCCTATGGAAAATGTCATTCCTAAATCTATGATAGTGGATACAAAGGCGTATCCAAAGAATATAAAGTGACATTTCCAGGTTCACACCATGATTCAATGCAAGTCTAATAGTTCCCTTACAACTGGAATTTTCTATACTCAGGAGAGTGTTAGGATAATACAGGCATATATAAGACAGAGTTTCCTGTCATTGTCATGAAAGAGAAGTACGGATGTGGACAGTCTCTGCTGAGCATTTACAGTTCACCATAACAGGAGGCCATCATCTGTCTTTCTGCCCAAGTAATTACTATCTAGTGTCCATCCTCAAGGCTGTATCTTGGCACCAGATGGCTGCCACATCAGCAGCCTGAACTATGTCTACATTTTAGTGTATGCTGCATTACCATGTAACTCATCAATTCTGCAGCAAATCACTACATATAATTGCAAATCCAGGTGCTGGGTGGATGTTGACCTGGAAAGGCTGCCTTTTTTCAGGTGGCTATTCTGGAAATCATATTTATTTCACCAACAGTCTTCTAGGACATCCATATCTTCTGCATCTATCAGCAGAATTGAATAAAGTATGCAGAAATGCATGTGGGAAGATTTCATGAGCAATGTCTGCAATAGAACATTCCAGTGTCTTTCCTCTTGCACTGGCAATAAATGACAGTGTAATGTGGCCCAAGGGAGGCTGGGAGAAGCAGTGCCATCAAAGGCCCCAGAGAGGAGAATAAATTTTGATGGAGAGCTAATGATGTTCTCTGCCATAGTAAGTAACTCAGATTCATAGTGTTTTTTAAACCAGTAATGAGTATTTACCATATTTCATGCTTAGGGCTGAAGTGCAATTTTATTAAGCAGCAGTTGGCCTTGAGAAGCTCCACCTGGAACAGATAGGTAAGACATGATGTGATGTTCTTGTCACCCTAGAAGAAAATGATTAAGCTGACAAGCTTTGGAAGTTCAGTGAATAATTCTAGATCTAAAAGGTGTCTGGAGGTGACTGCAGGTTACACCCACTTTAACAGAAAAAGGAGATTTGGTGGATGGAAGAAAATGGCAGCAGGAACAATAGAAGCAGGTCATTCATGTATAAGATTTTAAAGGGAATATTATGCAGCAATGAACCATATATTTGGTAGAAATCAAAAAGGATAGGGTAGAAGAGAGGAAAAGATGGCAGCAAGATAGGTGGGAGCGGAGTCCACATCTCTCTACCCACTGGTGAAACACCTAGCCAATCTTCTGAGGAACAGAGCAAACAGCCAACAGTATTCCAGCATATATGAAGACTGGAGACCAAAATTATAGGAGACATTGAATGATTGGACAGTAAAGAGAGTGCTTTAGGATAATAAGCTCCCCGGGACCAGCATGGGGACCAGGGAGGCTGCAGCCCCAGGCCCAGCGCCCACCGGGTCTACTGCAAGATTCTTGGGAGAGAGCCAGACTGGTCTGTGTGAGAGGCCAGGTCCTTGTTTGGACCGGTGGGCTTAAATAAGAAGAATATTTGAAAAAGAAAAATAGGAAAAAAGAGGCACTCCACAGCTGTTTGGAGAATTCTCTGCAGCAGCCAGCCATTTGCCTCCTACGCCCCTGCCCACTGCAGTCCCAGGGACTGTGCGCACCAGGTGATCAGAGACCCAGGGTGGCCCGCTAGCACACACTCCAGAAGAACCAAGAAGGTGTGCAACCAGTGACCCCCAACCAAGCAGCGGCTCGCCGAAGCCCAACACTCACTCCAGAAGCCAGGGGTGGGGGGGCACACAGGTCTGCAGAGCTCAATGGGGACAAAGCACCTCCCACCCAGCCCCTGTGCCTGGAGACCTGCAGGGCCAACTGGCTCTGTAGAAGATAGGAGGAAGTGCCCCCACAGAGAGGAGTTGCAGTCTACGGAAAGACTTGACTCAGTGGGGGGCTAAACTACCCAGAAGGGGAGCTGAGAGTCCTTAGCATCTAGGCCAGCAAAGAGCAAGAAGGCGGTGTGTGAGTTGCCCCTAATTGGTGCACCACAAGGACAGCACAACTGGTGGACTATAGGTCTCGGCTGGATGCAGAAGGGCACCTACGAACTGGGGTGGAGACATAGGCGAACAGTGCATCTCAGGAAGGGAGAAAAGAGAAACCAATACCTTCCCAGCCTGACACAGCCAGGAAGACCAGAAGAACAGGCCTGATTGGTTTAAAGTCAGCAGAAGCTTTTTTTTTTTAATTCCTTCTTCCTCCCTTTCCTGTATTATTCCTTGTTCCTTCCCTCTTTTATTTTTTATTTTATTTTTTAATCTAAGGATTTTTCTTTTAATTCCTTCTTTTCTTTCCTTCTTCTTTTGTCTTCCTCCTTCCTTTCTTCCTTCCTTTCCGTTTTTTATTCCTTCTCCTTTCCTTCCTTCCCCCCCTTTTTTTTCTTCTTTTCCCACAGGAGAGACATTAAAACCTGGAGCTGTGAAAAGACCAGAGTTAGACCCAAATAGGGGTCATCCGAAAAAACTGAGACAGTAAGACAAATTTCACTTTGCTACTCCAGAAAACTTGCAAGGTGGGAGCTGTGAACACCAGTACACCTGCTGGTAGAGGAAATCCACCAACAAAGGAACCACCAACAGAAAACAATGGAAGAGGGTGAAAGAGGAAGTGGAACCCACAATAACCTCAATCCAGGACCAAACTGGAAATACAACCAATTGGTGGAGAAATTACCCACAACAAACAACTGAACAAGAGTGAGAGAGAAGCCTCAAAACCTTGCTCACACAGAAGAATCAGCTTCAACACAACCTGTCCACACCTGAACAACAGAATACAAGGTGTGGTGGACGGAGTGACCCTCAGTTAACCAGCTGGAGAAAAGGACCCGCCAAAGAGACACCCAACAACAATCAAAACCCAAAGACATACACAGAGCCAACATAAATGACAGTCCAAGACCAGTGAGCTCAGGAGATCAAGAAGACTGTACCTCTGAAACTCATAGGTATTCTACCATAGAAGTTCATACCATAAACCCAGGGAGTCAGAACAGACCAATTTAAGAAACAAAGGCTAACAAGAAGAGTCTCACAACAATGGGAAGACAAAGAAACAATCCCCAAATGACAGGAAAGGAGGAAGCCCCAGAAAGAATGATGAATGAAACAGAGGCAAGTCAACTATCAGATATTTAATTCAAAGCATTGGTTATCAGGAAGCTCAATGAGCTCACAGAGAATTACCAGAAACTACAGGGAAACTACAATGAACTCACTGCAAACTATATCAACATGAAAAAGGAAATAGAAACTATCAACAGGGCCAAAAGGAAATGAAGAATACAATTTCTGAACTGAAGAACACAGCAGAAGGAATCAAAAGCAGGCTTGATGAAGCAGAGGATCGAATCAGCAAGCTGGAGGACAAGGTAGAAAAAAACACCCAAAAACAGCAAGAAAACGAAAAGAGGCTCAAAAAGAATGAAGAGGTATTAAGGGAAATGCAGGACGACATGAAATGTAATAATATTCATATAATAGGGAGGCCAGAAGGAGAAGAAGAAGAGCAAGGGATAGAAAACCTGTTTGAAAAAGTAATAATGGAAAATTTCCCTAATCTGATGAGAGAAAAAGTGACACAAGTCCAAGAAACACAGAGAGCCCCAATTAAGAGGAACCCAAGGAGGCCCACGTCAAGACATATCATAATTAAAATGGCAAAATTCCAAGACAAGGAGAGAATCTTAAAAGCAGCAAGGGAGAAACAGGAAGTAACATACAAGGGAGCCCCAATAAGGTTAGCAGCTGACTTCTCAATGGAAACTCTCCAAGCCAGAAGAGAATGGCAAGAAATATTCCAAGTAATGAGAACCAGAGGCCTGCGACCATGGCTACTGTACCTAGCAAGGCTCTCAATCAAGATAGAAGGCCAAATAAGGAGCTTCCCTGACAAAAGAAGTCTAAAAGAACATACCTCCACCAAACCAGCTCTGCAAGAGATACTAAAGGGACTGCTTTAAGGAAAGGAAGGGAAAGAGAGAGAGAGAGAAAGGAACACAAGTACAAAACTCTTTTTATGAAGCCAGCATTATCCTAATACTAAAAGCAATGAATAAGTACCTATCAATAATAACCTTAAATGTAAATGGATTAAATGCTCCAATCAAAAGACATAGAACAGCTGAATGGATAAGAAAGCACAACTCACACATATGCTGCCTACAAGAGACCCACCTCAGGACAAAAGACCTACACAGACTGAAAGTGAAGGGCTGGAAACAAATTTTCCAAGCAAATGGACAGGAAAAAAAGCCGGGGTAGCAATACGCATATCAGTCAAAATAGACTTCAAAAAAAGGGCCATAAAGAGAGATCCAGAAGGAGATTTCATAATACTCAAGGGAAGAATCCACCAAGAAGACATAAACATTGTAAATATATATGCATCCAACATAGGAGCACCCAAATACATAAAGAAAATCTTGGAGGGCTTCAAGAAAGATATTGACAACAACACAATTATAGGAGGGGATTTTAACACCACACTGTCAAAAATGGACAGATCTTCCAAACAAAATATCAACAAAGATATTGTGGCATTGAACAATGCCCTAGATGAAATGGACTTAACTGATATATATAGAGCCTTTCATCCCAGAGAAGCTAAATACACATTCTTTTGAAATGCACATGGAATATTTTCAAAGATAGACCATATTTTTGACAGGACACAAATTCAAGAAAATTGAAATCATATCAAGCATTGTCTCTGACCACAAGGGACTGAAATTAGAAACAAACCCCAAGGAAAAAAACCCCAAATACTCAAAATCATGGAGATTGAATAGCATGCTATGAAACAACGAATGGGTCAAGAATGAGATTAGGGAAGAAATCAAAAAGTTTCTGGAAACAAATGCAAATGAACTCACAACAACCCCAAACTTATGCGACACAGCGAAGGCAGTCCTGAGAGGCAAGTTCATAGGAATACAAGGCAACCTAAAAAAGATAGAAACATTTCAAACAAACAACCTAACCCTACACTTACAAGAACTCAAGAAACAACAACAAAGACAGCCCAGAGTTAGTAGAAGGAAGGAAATAACCAAGATCAGAGCAGAATTAAATGACATAGAGACTAAAAACACAATCATAAGGATCAATGAATCCAGGAGCTGGTTCTTTGGAAAGATAAACAAAATCAACAAGCCCTTAAGCAGGCTCATCAAGAAAAAAAGAGAGAGGGCCCAAATAAACTGAATCAGAAATGAAAGAGGAGAGATTACAACTGATGCCACAGAAATACAAAGGATTATAAGACACTACTAGGAGGAACTGTACGCCAAGAAATTTGAAAACCTAGGTGAAATGGACAAATTTCTAGAAAAATGTAAGCTTCCAAAACTCAATGAATGAAGAAGCAGAAAGCATGAACTGGCCAATAACAGCAGATGAAATTGAAGCAGCAATCAAAAAACTCCCGACACACAAAAGCCCTGAACTGGATGGTTTCACAGGAGAATTCTACAAAGCATTTAAGGAAGAGCTAACCCCTATCCTTCACAGACTATTCCAAAAAATCCAAAATGATGGAAGACTCCCAAACTCTTTTTATGAAGCCAGCATCATCCTAATCCTAAAAGCAGACAAAGACACAACAAAGAAAGAAAACTTCAGGCCAATATCACTCATGAACATAGATGCTAAAATCCTCAACAAAATACTGGCAAACCACATCCACTAATACAATAAAAAGATCTTACACCATGACCAAGTTGGATTCATCCCAGGGATGCAAGGATGGTATAATATTCGCAAATCAATAAACGTAATACATCACATAAACAAAAGCAAAGACAAAAATCACGTGATCATACCAATAGATGTAGAAAAAGTATTCGATAAGGTACAGCACCCATTTATGATAAAAACACTCGGCAAAGTGGGAATAGAGGGAGCATTCCTCAATATAATAAAACCTATATATGATAGACCCACAGCCAACATCATAATCAATGGGCAAAAACTAAAATCTTTCCCACTAAGATCAGAAACAAGACAAGGTTGTCCACTATCACCATTTCAATTCAACATAGTATTGGAAGTTTTAGCTACAGCAATCAGACAAGAAAAGGAAATAAAAGGCATCCAAATTGGAAAGGAGGAAACAATACCGTCATTGTTTGCAGATGACATGATAGTGTGCATAGAAAATCCTATAGACTCCACCAAAAAACTATTTGACCTAATAAATGAATTTGGGAAAACAGCAGGATACAAAGTCAATATCCAAAAAGTAAAGGCATTTTTTATACCAACAATGAAACATCAGAAGCAGAAATCAGGAAAAAAATCCCATTTCACATAGCAACAAAAAATAAATAAAATACCTAGGAATAAACCTAACCAAGGAGGTAAAAGACCAGTACTCAGAAAACTACACAACACTGAAGAAAGAAATCATGGAAGACACAAACAAATGGAAACATGTACCATTGCTTATGGATTGGAAAAATCAACATCATCAAAATGTCCATACTACCCAAAGAAATTTATAGATTCAGTGCAATCCCTATCAAAGTACCAATGGCATATTTCACACATATAGAACAAACACTTCAAAAATTTATATGGAATCATAAATGACCATGAATATCTGCTGCAATTTTGAGAAAGAAGAGCAAAGTAAGAGGGATCACAATACATGATATCAAACTGTATTACAAGGCCACTGTAATCAAAACAGCCTGGTACTGGCATGAAAACAGACAGATAGACCAATGGAACAGAATAGAGAGTCCAGAAATAAACTCAAGTCTCTATGGCCAATTATTTTTCAACAAAGGGAGCAGCAGCATAAAATGAAGTAAAAATAGCCTCTTCAACAAATGGTGTTGGGAAATCTGGACAGCTACATGCAAATAAATGAAACTCAAGCACCAACTTACACCATACACAAAAATAAATTCAAGGTGGATAAAAGACAAATATAAGTCATGACACATAAAAGTCCTAGAGGAAAACACCGGTAGGAAAATCTCAGACATTCCATAAAGGAAATTCATGCATCCACCTTGGGAATTGTAGCTCTAATGTTTTCACATCTAAGGGAGCAAAGACTTACGTGGAACATAGGCCAGCAAGCAGGACCCACATGTGTGACAGCGGAATTTCCTATGGGTAAATCAGGATGGCATATTTCTTAAATTTAAAACTTGCTCTTGCAAAAACCTCTCTCTCCCTGAATCAAAAGGACTTATGCTAATGTATGCCTAGCTTCCTCAGACCTGAGTTCAGCCCAAGCCTATTGTCTTTCCATTTGCATATCTATCCTCTTGATTCGCTATCTTGGGCGTTTACCACCTAATGTAAATCTACAATCATGCATAGTTAATGAAGACCATTCAGACGTAAAGTGCTCAAGAAACAGCAATAAAAAGCCGGTCATTTGACACATGGTTTGGGACCTCTCCAAGATGATAATGAGGGGACTCGTAGTCCCGGAATTTCTAGTCCAGTATATTGTGTGTGAAATTATTTACACACTGCTATGGCATATGAATCCTGCTGGCCAGAATTCATGACAATTCCACATAGCAATATCTTCACTGATATGTCCCCTAGAGCAAAGGACATAAAGGAAAGAATAAACAAATGAGACCTCATCAAAATAAAAAGCTTCTGCACAGCTAAAGAAAAAAGTATTAAATAAAAAGAAAACCAACCGTAAGGGAAAACGTATTTGCCAATGATACCTCAGACAAGGGTTTGATCTCCAAAATATATAAAGAACTCATATGACTCCACTCCAGGAAGACAAAGAAACTAATAAAAAATAGGCAAAAGATTTGAACAGACACTTCTCCAAGGAAGACATGCAGAGGTCCCAGAGACATAAGAAAAGATGCTCAGCATCACTAGCCATCAGAGAGATGCAAATTAAAACCACAATGAGATACCACCTCACACCAGTCAGAATGGCCATTGTAAACAAATCAACAAGCAAGTGTTGGAGAGGAGGCGGAGAAAAGGGAACCCTAGTGCACTGTTGGTGGGAATGCAGACTGGTGCAGGCACTGTGGAAAACAGTATGGAATATCCTCAGAAAACTAAAAATGGAACTGCCTTTTGACCTAGCAATTCCACTGCTGGGATTATACCCTGAGAGCCTTGAAACACCAATCCAAAAGAACCTATTCACCCCAATGTTTATAGCAGCACAATTTACAATAGCCAAGTTCTGGAAGCAAATGAGTGGATCAAGAAAGTATGGTACATTTACACAATGGAATTCTATGCAGCAGAAAGAAAGAAGGAGCTTATACCCTTTGTGCCAGCATGGATAGAACTGGAGAGCATTATGCTAAGCGAAATAAGCCAGGCGGTGAGGGACAAATACCACATGATCTCACCTTTAACTAGAACATAATCAACAAAAGAAAAAAGCAAGCAAAATATAACGAGAGACATTGAAATTAAGAACAATCTAACAATAGCCAGAGCAGGGAGGGGTGGATTGTGGGTAGAAGGGTTTTCAGGAAATACTATAAAGGACACATGGTCAAAACCAAGGGGAAGGGTGGAAGCAAGGGAGGGAGGTGGATTTGGATGGGATGGGAGGGAGGGGAGGGGAGAAAATGCAGACAACTGTAATTGAAGAACAATAAAGTAATTTTTAAAAAGGGATAGGATAATTGCACCCACACATACACACACCAACTCTCTGAAAAACTGACCAAAATACAGAATGAGGCAAAAGTAGGTTTACAGTTGTTTATATGGAAAATAGTACAATAATTAATAAATAACAATACAAGAAAAAACTGTTTCCCATACTCACAACTGTAAACCTACTTTGCCCTAGCCTGTAGAGGGTGACTCCACTTTTAAAAACTCTCTATAAATTTAGATGGCATAAAGAATTATGTTGAGTTGTATATTTCCAATTTAAAAAAGATATTATTGTTGACATGATTGGGAGAATTTCATAAATATGCTTTGCTCTTTGTACTGATATATTTGTACAGCAGACACACAGAGCTGTGAGGCAGACGAGTTATTCCCAACAATTTTTCTATTTAGTAAACCTAGAAACTGGCCTATGTTTTTCACAGTGAGAAATATTAAGACAATAACTTATAATAAATGAACCTCACAAAGATTGAATCTTACAGAATGCAATTTAGTCTAAAGGCAAGCTTGGAAAAAAAGTCTCAGTTTGGTTGGAATTTTTTAAAGTATATTTTATTGATTATGCTATTACAGTTTTCCCAAATTTCCCCCCTTTATCCACCCTCCACCCTCAACCCTCCAGCATTCCCCCACACTTAGTTCATGTCCATGGGTTGTACATGTAAGTTCTTTGAGTTCTCTGTTTCCTATACCATTTTTGACCTCTCTCCATTTTATGCCTACCAATTATGCTTCTTCTTCCCTGTACCTTCCCCTCCTCCCCCCCCACTGAAATCCCTCCATGTGATGTCCATTTCTCTGATTCTGTTCCTGTTCCAGTTGTTTGCTTAGTTTTTGTTTTCATTGTTTTTCTTTTTTTTAATGTTCATTCGTTGATAGTTGTGAGTTTGTTGTCATTTTACTGTTCATATTTTTGATCTTCTTCAATTTCTTAGATAAGTCCCTTTAACATTTCATATAATAAGGGCTTGGTGATGATGAACTCCTTTAACTTGACCTTATCTGGGAAGCACTTTATCTGCCCTGCCACTCTAAATGATAGCTTTGCGGGAAAGAGTAACCTTGGATTTAGGTCCTTGCCGTTCATGACTTCAAATACTTCTTTCCAGTCCCTTCTGGCCTGCAAGGTTTGTTTTGAGAAATCATCTGATAATCTTATGGGAACTCCTTTGCAGGTAACTCTCTCCTTTCCTCTCGCTGCTTTTAACATTGTCTCTTTATCTTTAATCTTGGGTAACTTAATGATGATGTGCCTTAGTGTGTTGCTCTCTGGGTCCAACTTCTTTGGAACTCTGGGCTTCCTGGACTTCCTGGAAGTCTATTTCCTTTGCCAGATTGGGGAAGTTTTCCTTCATTATTTGTTCACATAAGTTTTCAATTCCTTTCTGTTCTTCTTCTCCTCCTGGCACCCCTATAATTTTGATATTAGAATGTTTCAAGTCTTCCCAAAGATTCCTAAGTCTTTCCTCATTTTTTTGAATTCTTGTTTCTTCATTCTGTTCCAGTTGGATGTTTGTTTATTTCTTCCATTTGTTCCAAATTGTTGCTTTGAGTCCTGGTTTCCTTCCTGTCACTATGAGTTCCCTGAATATTCTGCTTTATTTCATTTTGTGTATCTTTCATTTGTTTTTACATTTTTCAACCAAGCTCAATCATATCTATGAACATTCTGATTGCCAGGGCTTTAAATTCTCCATCAGAAAGATTGCCTATCTCCTCATCACTTAGCTTTTTTTCTGAAGTTTTGCTCTACTCTTTCATTTGGGCCCTATTTCTTTGTCTCAGGGCACCCATTAAGTTGTAAGGGGGTGGGGCCTTCAGTGTTCACCAGGGCTGGGCAACCCTCCTTGTTGCGCTGCAGTGCTGCCTGTGGGGGATGGACCAGAGAGGGAAGAGTGCAGCTCACTGCTCAGCTCTAGCCCCACTTTCCAAAGAACTCTCGTGTGAGACTAGGTGTTTCTCCCACCACAGGAACCGCCATAGTCCACAGTGAGCTCTGAGTCTCAGTTTCCCATTCAGTCAACCCCGCCCTCACAGCCACCTCACTGCAGCCAGCGCCATCAACGCCGTCCACCACCTTGTCGCGGGTTCTCTCTGTCCATCACCTTACCAGTCTGGTTGTTCTGGTTGACTGTTTCAATTCCTTGGTTGTTGGTGTTCCAAGCAGTTTGATTTTCTGGCAGTTCTGGTTGTTTATTGATTTTAGATTGGTTGTTATCCTCCTTTTGGTTGTGCAAGGAAGCAAAGGCTTTCTGCCTACGTCTCCATGTTGGCTGGAACTAGTTTAGTTGGAATTTTACTGCGGCAGAACCTGAGCCCTGCAGCACTTGTGCTATTTTTCCTGAAGCCACCAGGGGGCAGTGCATGTCTACTTGGGACAATGACACTGTTTCCCCTCCAAGATTTTTTCACTAGCTAGCCTTCTTCAGAACGTGTTTTCTAACTTTAGAGGATTGCTTGAAAGAATATTTTCTTCAATTTCATTTGGAAACTTATAAAAATCCATTACCAATACTAAATATCAGGTGAGCCACTGAGAGGAAGATCTTCCTTGTGACACAAATGGACTTGTGAAATGATGTGTCCAGCGCCTGTCTCCGTTCGCCTCCGGCCTTTTCTCCATCCCTCCATTCATGTGAAAACCTCTGTGCAGAGTAAAACATGACCCACTGTGTAATGTGTTAAAGGTATATTTCCATCACGTGAACTCCTTTGTGTGTATGTGATATAAATGTTTGAGTAGCTAGTAGATTTATCATAAAACCATGCAAATGTCACTGAAACTCTGGGAAACACAATGAATGTGTTCGGTAAGAAATCTCACTGGAATCTGTCCAAGTGGGAGACCGGTTCAGCACAGCCATTGTTTGGTCCACACTGCCCACTACCTGGTGAACGTGACCGTGGTCCTTGATATCCTAAAACAGCATCAGGGTCAGTTAAAGAATAGTTATAATTTTTGTGGAAGAGAGATAATATTATGGAATTTTGCCTATAATGCATCCTCACTCTCTATGGTATTGTCATTTTACTCAGCCATCTGTGTGCAGAGTCCACATCTTGGTTCTGTGACTATTTGAGGCCCTTTGTCCAGCACGTGAAAATGAAGACATGTCACATAATGTACAATGGTAAAATTTAGGATACAAGATCACAGTTTCCCAGCACCATTTATTGAATAAACTGTCTTTAGCCCATTGTATGTGCTTGCTTCCTCTGTCAAATATGAACTGATTTTTAAGGTGTGGGTTTATTTCTGGGCTCTCTATTCTGTTCCATTGACATATATGTCTGTTTTTATGCCAGTACCATGCTGTTTTGATTACTGGCTTTATAATATAGTTTGATATTAGGTAGTGTGATTCCTCCCCTGCATTGCTTTAAAATATCTAGTTCACTCACAAGGCCTTCTCATCAGTGATTAGGTCTCTTATTCCAAATGAAGTGACAAGACACAGAATGGGTGGTCTTTCACCAATACCCAAAATTAGCAGTCCAGTGCTCTGCCACTGGCTGCTGGAGCCCTCTCTGGTGTTCAACTTCCAAAGAGCCAAACATTTCTATTCTCAGAAGACTCTCCAGAGCATAGGAAGTGTACTCTGACCCTGGGAGCCTAGGGAGTCATGGAAAAGAAAATGACAGTAACATTCCTGAGCCTGTAGGGCTTGGGGTTTCCCAGTCTAGCTCACTTTTTTTTTTTTTCTCCCTCTGAGCAGGGTCCCTGTTTAGGCAAAACCCTGTGGACTTGGATATCCACATGCTTATTATCTTGACATCTCCCCCTTTTTTATGCTATGGATTTTGGTCAGGTTTGGGGATACCAAATGCTGCTGTCTTGTGGCAGAGCTGTCTCCAACTTATTTTTTCTTTTGGCATTGTCACCTGCCCCAGCTTCACTCCTTCTTGACCTGGTACTTTAATGTCCTTTCCTTTGATGTGAGTGATTGTGTGTGGGTATGTGCAGGTCAGGTGGGCTGGGGTCTTGGCTACTCTCATTTTCAAAGGTAATGCTATGGGTGGTGTTCAGCATTCTCCTGAGAGGCCCATACTCTCCTTTATTTAATGATTCTGGCTCCAGGTGGCCTTGGACTTTCCCTACATCTCTCAGGGCATCAGTTTCCCAATTTCACAGTGGTGGGAATAACAAGAAACTGTCTAAACCTGCAAACAGCCTGGAGGCAGTCCAGAGTCCCAGCTCCTAGTGATCAGAATGCCACAGACACCCTCTTGCTGTTTGCAAAGTTGAGAGGTGCTCCGATAGCTCTGAAGGCTTCTCTGCCTTGCAACTGAGAAAGGGTTTCAACCTCACTTACCTGTGTTGGCTAAGGGAGCAGAAGGAGTTCACCAAAGAGAAACTGAGACAACTGTTTCAACAGACAACTGAGGCAACGACTGAAGGATGACATGGGTGTGGAGCGGGCAAAATCTTGGGGTCTTCAGAATCCTATTGGAGATATTACCCCTGCATCCACCATACAAGGCCCCATACGAGGACATAGCCCAGGAATAACAAGTGATTCATATAGGTTCACAAAGTGCTTTAAAGCAAAGCAGATACTTTGCCTAAGATGGGATTTTCCTGCACAGAGACAAAAACCCAGGATGGAACAGGAACAGACAAGAGGGAGATTCCTGTGGCTGTTATGGAAGAGAACTATAAATGTTGACATTCTCTGCTGAACATTGACTGCCTGCCCTAACAGGAAGCACCCTTTGTTTTTCTGCCCCAGTCCTTACAGGCTGTTGTCCATACTCAAGGGCTATGTTTTGGCATCAGATTGCCGCTGGAGCAGCAGCCTGAATCATGTCTACATTTTAGGATATGTTGAATTACCACTTAACTCTCATAATATAAGCAATACATGCAACATGAATGCTGAGCTTAGAAAAACTGCACTTTTGTAAGTGGTCATTCAGGTAAGCAGAGCTCTTCCACCATGTACCTTCTCCATGCTAAGATTTCCATGCTTTCTGCATCTGTCAGCAGAAATAAAAAGACCATGGAGAACTGCATGCAGGAAAATTGTATGAGCCATGTTTGCAATGGCATACACCAGTTTTTTTCTCTTGCATTGACAATGAATGACACCTTCATGTGGCCACAAGGGAGGCAAGGGAAAGCAGTCCAGCTCTGGGCCTCCAAAGAGTTGAATGAATTTTGATGGAGAGCTAATGTCTTCTGCCACAGTGAGTAACTCCTTTAGATTCATAGCGTTTGTCAAAACAGTAATGAGTATTTACCGTATGTCAAATGCCATACTAAGGGCTGAAGTGCAATTTGATTTATCACCAGTTGGCTTGGAAAAAGCTCCACGTCAAACAAAGATATGCTGTGATGTGCCTGGCATTCTGGGAGAAAACAATCAAGCAGAAGAGCTCTGGAAGTTCAGTAAATAATTCTAGATTTAAAAGCTGATTGGAGATGACTACATGTGAAGTCTACTCTCAGAGAGAAACAATACTCTGACTGAAGGAAGAGAGCAGCAGGAAAAATAGAAACAGGTAATTCGTGTATGAAATTTTTTAAAGGAATAATACGCAGCAATAAAACATATATTGGTAGAAATCGAAAGGGATGGCATAATTGCTTACATGAAGTGAAAAATTCACTGGAGAACAAGAGTGATTCCCATTGTTTTGAGTCTCTCTATAAGTCTATGTGGCATTATACAGATGTGCTGAGTTGTAATCTTTCTTTTTCAAAAAATATTTTATTTTTGATATGATCAGTAATATTTCATAAATATGGTTTGGTTGTTACACTAATATGTTTTAAAGGAAGCACATGGAGCTGTGAGGTAGAAAAGTTACTCCCAACACTTTTACCCTCTTTTTGCTATGCTGACACCTAGGGCCTAACACAGGGGCTCAGTAAATACTTCCTGAAAACCCTGGCTAGTGTGGCTTAGTGCCAGCATGCTATCCGAAAGGTCACCAGTTCCGTTCCCAGGCAGGGCACATGCCTGGGCTGCGGGCCACGTCGCAGGTTGGAGGCGCGCAAGAGACAGCAAATCAATGTTTCTCTGGTACATTGATGTTGCTCTCCCCCCTTTTTCTTTTCCCTTTCCCTCTCTCTAAAATAAATAAATAAAATCTTTGACTTCTAGTCTAGATGGTGGCATAGGTAAACAGAACTCGCCTCCTTGCACAACCACATCAAAATTACAACTAAAATATAGAACAACTATCACTCAGAACCATCAGAAATTGAGGGGAACAGAAGTCTGACAACTATGGAATTAAAGAAGCAACATCCATTCAGACTGGTGGAGGGGCAGAGATGCAGAGCAGGCTGGTCCCGCATCCAAGTGAGGTGGATAAAAATTCAGAAGGGGTATCTTGGGAGCGAGGAGTCCCAGGCCCACACCAAGCCCTGCAGCCCAGGGTTCCAGTGCCAGGAAGACAAGTCCCCATAACTTCTGGCTGCAAAACCCAGATAGGGACTGAGCCAGTGGAAGAAACTTTTGGAGTCCCAAACAGTTCCTTTTAAAGAATCTACACACAGATTTATTCAGACCCACTCCCTCTGAGCTCCAGCATCAGAGTAGCAGTTGAAAGGCACCAGTGGCATATGGGGAGGAACTGAAGTATCTGGCACTATTGTCCTTTTTCTGAATCTTTCCCCCACAGAGCCACAGAGCTGGCAGGTGAATGTAATACCTGAGACTCCATCAACCTGGCTAACACTGCTCCACCTTGGAGATCCCCTGAGACTCTGTACCACCCAAATTAAGAGCACACCCAAACTGTTAACTGTGACTTTTCCTTATGAATAGCTGGTCTTGACTCATGCTTCACAACTTACTAAATCTTATCTAACAAGCAACATTTGGCCTCAGTGAGCCCCAGCCCCTGTACCTCTTGCTAAGTGGCCCCAGGCCTGGCATTAGATTCATATCTTGGCTTTGCTTAGGAATCTCCAAGCCCGGCACAAGTAGCAGCCATCACAGACTGTTTTATAACTCATGCAGCGTGGCCCTGGGCAGAACACAGGTAGGTCCTGACCTTGGCCCGCACACCCAGGAAACCCCAGGGCCTGTGTACCCAGTGGAGGGCTACAGACCACGTCAGAGCACCACCACCCTGTCCCTGCAGAGCTGATCCTCCACAGAGTGCAGAGGTTAGTCACAGCCAATCCTTGCTGCTGACTGGTCTGGGTAAATCTCTCCCAATGACCTGCCAAGAGCAATCAAGTCTCAACTATAAGGAGATAGTGCACTCAGCCCACACAAAGGGTGAATTGTTGCCTTTTTCTGGACTTTACAGAACGTAATTATTCTAAAACACAGGTGGCAAACACAAGGACCTCCACCTTGTTTTATCTGGCCTGAAACCTTGTTTCTACCCAGCTCCTTGCCCCTGGTTAAGGAGTAATTACATTTATACAGTCCTCCCTTTGAAGGCAACCATGAGGTTGATGTGGCCCCTGATGAAAATGAGTTTGACACCCCTGCTCTAAAAGCAAGCCTGGGAGGTGAGGTCAGATGAATGGCAGCATGAGAGGTGTTCTCGGTCTCTCCCCTTGATGTTACAACAGCATTAACAGTTATAATCCAACAAAGGATTTTACTGCTCAACACACAACATATCTGAGAGATCCACACATTAAAACTTGTACTTGATCAGATTGGAGAAGGGCACAAGCCCCTAGAAAATCCAGGAGAGAGATTTGACAGGGGAGGGCACCAGCACAGGCCTAGGAATAACCAGGAAAAATATTGGGTAGTTTGAAAGAAGCCTGTTCTTTCCTGAACCCAAGACAGTTTGTGGAAGCTAGACAAAAGACCCAGAGTGCTCCATCTTCGGAGTACGATCATGCCCTTCCTTCTCTTGGGAAGGTACTTTTTGCCTTCTTTTCTCCTAAACTCGAAGGGTTGTCATAAGACTTGCAACCAGGGGAGCAGTGAACAGTAGCAGAGAAGTCTCCTTTTGCCTTTGTAACTTCTTTTCCTGAGTCCCCTGCAGCTATTATTTTACAGCCTGCCTGCAATCTGTCTCTCCGAGACTGTACAACCTCTTTTGACTCTAATACATCTTGCCACTATTGCTGAAATCTCCTCCTATGCAAGTGTCCCTGAAATTCTTTTCCTGTGACACAAAAAGAGTCAATTTCCTCTAGTAATGGTTACAGAGCACATTCACTACAAACCTGAGAAGTGGAGCCACAGGAAAATTATTTTGTAAGTGACAGGAGTGTACTACTGTTTACCCTGGGGATGAATTGAGATACAGATGTAAAACCACTGAGGTCAGGCAGTAAAAATATTCTTGTGAAAACTAAGTCTCAAACACATTAGCCAACCTCTCCCAGATCACCTCGTCCCCACTGATGGCGCTGCATTGCCAGAATCACTGGGGTACAAGGGAAACTGTTATGTCAGATGTGAAAATCCATTGCCTACCACATTCCCCCACGGTGTTGATGCCCTGAGACTGAGGTGACCCGGTGGCAGAGAAGATGCTCAGCTCCGGATGAAACGCAGGATATTCTCATCATCCCACAGAAATCTGAAAGCTAGAGTGGGTCAAGAAAAACCAAAAAATTTGTGCTTTAATGCCACCTGCTGGAAAACAAAAGAAAGACTTTTTTTTATCAATTTACTGAAGAAGTGCCACTCATAGATGGAGAAAGAATCCATCAAATACCATGAATAACAAAAGTAATTAAGCAGCTCAAGAAGAAAATAAAAACTTTCCGAAAAGTAAAGTTAAAGACATAGATATATGTGATTTAAATGACAGAATTTAAGATTGAAGTTCTGGAAAACTCAATAAGATACAAAAAAAGACAGATAGGCAATATAAAAAATGCAGAAATAAAATCAACAAACAAAATGAGTACTTTACCAATAAGATTAAAACTTAAAAAAAATAGAAACTCTGGAGATGAAGAGTCAATAAAAGTAATAAAGGATAAACTAGCAAGCTTAGGAAACAGAGCTGACCAGATGGAGAAAAAAAAAATAGTGCTATCAAAGATAGAAATCTAGAAATAATGCACATAGAAGAAGAGAAAGTCTTGAGAGTTAAAAAAAAATAAAATAAATATGATATAAAAATGATAGGCATACTAGAAGAAGAAGAGAGGGAGAAAAGAACGGAAAGCCTATTCAAACAAGTAGTTGACAACCTATGAAAAGAACTAGATCCTCAAATCCAAAAAGCAAATGGAACACCTTATTATCACAGTTCAAAAAGGCATTGGCACATTATATTAAACCTGTCAAAAATAATGACAAAGAAAGACAGTAACCGATAAAGAAAATTCTATTGGATAATCATTACATTTCTCAGCAGAAACTCTACAAGCAAGGAGAGAGTGGCATCAAATATTCAAACAACCAAAAAAAGAGAAATTACCATCTAAGAATAATATATGCAGCAAAGTTACCTTTTAGATATGAAGGAGAAAAAAGGACTTTCCAGACATACAGGAGCTGAAGAAATTTACCACCAGAAGATCTTTATAACTGCAAGTACTCAAGAAGGTTATTTTACCTGAAACAAAGAACAAAAGGATACAAATCTATGAGTAAGCTTATGAGCATACACACATTAAGTAGGATATCATACCCCTTGTTCAAAATAGGGTACTATACACTTAAATATCACATAAAGGTTAAAGGAGATAAGAACATTAAAAAACAGAAGAAAAATAGACACTGCAGTTTGAATATGATTCAAGCATAAATAGAGATAATTGGTGACAACAAATTCATGAAAGAAAAGAGGCTAAAGGTCTGAATTTGCAAAGGAAAATGGAGATAAGGTGCATTAAGAAGACAAAATGCTATAGTGTACATAAAATTTATTTTTGCATAAACCTAGGGTTAGCCACACAAAAGAGATCCAAAACTGAGACACATAACTTTAAACAAGAGGAAACAGAAGGGAAAATTACAAAATACCATTAAAATAAAACAATACAAGGAAACACAATAAAAATGATGACACAAATATGCCAGAAAACAAAAGATAAAGTGGCTATGGGAAATTCTTATATATCAATAATTTCCCTAAATATAAATAAACTGAATTTACCAATAAAATTACATGGAGTAGCAGATTTGATCAAAGAACATAACCCAAATATATGTTAAGCTGTAAAGGAGACACATCTAAACTGCAAAGACATACAGACTCAAAATGAAAGGATAAAAAAATGATTCCTGTCCTGGACGGTGTGACTCATCTGGTTGGGTGTCATACCACAAACTGGAAGTTCACGAGTTCAATTCCTGGTCAGGGCACGTGGCTAGGATATGGGTTCCATCCCCATTTGGAGCACATACTAAAGGCAATCTATTGATGTTTCTCTCTCATATTGATGTTTCTCCCCCTCTATTTCTTCCTCCCTTCCCCTTTCTCTAAAATCAATAGTCATGTCCTTGGGTGAGGATTAGAAAAAAAGATTCTCCAAGAAAATGGCATCCAAAGAAAATCAGGTGTAGCCATGCTTTATCTGATAATAGAGATTTCATGACAAAACAGTAACAAGAGCAAAGATGGATATTTTATAGTGATAAAGGGGATATTACATCAAAAAGGCATAACACTTCTCAATATATGCACCCAATCAGGGAGCACCAAAAAACAGAAAGCAGTTACTAACAGAACTATAGGGAGAAACTGACAAAAATACAAAGAATAATAAGAGAACTAAATACTCCATTGAAAGCTATTGAATAAATCACCAAATAAAAAAATCAATAAAGAAATATCAGCCTTAAATGACACATCAGACCAAATTGACATACATAAAATGTACAGAGCTTTTCATCCCAGAACCCCAAATTACACATTCTTATTTTATGCATAAAAAATATTCTCAATGATAGACCATGTATTGGGACACAAACTAGCTTTAACAAATTTAAAAAATAGAAATCATACCAAGCAAATTCTCCAACCACAATGCCTTGAAATTAGAAATCAACTTCATATAGGACCCAAGATAGCAGAGAAGTAAGTGAAATTTACACTAACCTCCTCTCAGGACAAAAGTGAAAATAGATTTTAAATAGATTTTTAAAAAATCATCGTGAATAACCAACTGAACACTAGCTTGAGAGAAGCCTTATTACCATGGACAGACAGAAGAAATCACTTCACCACAGTGAGAATGGTAGGGAGTATGGAGGAGGCACAAGAGGGCTGGCTGGGCACCCTCACGTGGCAGCTGAAGTTCCAGAGGGATATTTCAGCAGCTTTGGGGTTCCCCATGAGAAGTGTGGGGTCTAAACCCCAAGCTGGGATCCCTAGCCTATAACATCAGAACCAAGAAAGGAACCCAAATAACATAATGACTGTGAAAAGTAGCAGGATTTCTGTCCACCAGGGAGAGATGGCTGGAGATGCAGAGAGCCTCTTAAGGGGCCAATGCACAAAATACTGTTTGCAGCCACTTACCCTGGGCTCCAGCAGAGGAAGGCCAGAGAGGACTAGAGATGTGTGAAAAGAGTCTGGGATACTTGGTGGCTCTGGGGAAAGAACTGAACAATCAGCTACCACAGTGCAGGAGTCATCCTTTTCAGGCAGAGCACTCATTTCCTAATGGCATCAGCCTGAGGGGAAGCAACAGCCCTACCTGCAGGAATTACTCTTCCCCACTCTGTTGAGTTTAAACCTTGCTCCTGAGAAGTACAGCTGGAAGACTTTCACTCTTTAAGCCTAACATAAAACCTGCAACAGAGGCTGGTTTCTGGGAGCTCTGAGAGGTTAGCTGACCCTCCCCAAGGCCTGCTGCTGGTTAAAGCCAGTTTTGGTGTGCAACCTGTTTTCCTTCTGCTCATACCTAAGCCCAGCAAAGGAAACCTCATGCTGTGGACTGCTGATACATCCAAACAGGTTGCCAGGGCCTGTCACTGGCAGGGTTTGATGTAGATCTACACCAGAGTCTTTGCAGATCTACCTAATACATAGAAACAAACACAAAGAGGCAGCCAAAATGGGAGACAAAAACAGCCTCCAAATGAAAGAAAAGGAGAATTCTTCAGAAGAAGAACTAGAAGAAATGGAGGCAAGCAATCTATCAGAGAGCTTTGAATGATAATTATAAAGTACTCAACAGCATGAAAAAAAGACACAGAAAACATAAAAAGGCCCATTAGAAATAAAGAATGCAATATATGAAATAAATAATATACTGTAAGGAATAAACAGTAGGTTAAATGAAGCAGAGGATTGAATCAGTGATTTGAAAGGTAGAAAAAAACACCCAAGAAGAGCAGCAAAAAGAAAAGAGAAATTTAAAAAAAATGAGGAGAGCTTAAGAAACCTTTGGGACGACATGAAACATAACAACATATGCATCATGGGAATATTAGAAAGAGAAGAGAGTAAGCAAGGGATCAAGACCCTATTTGAAGAAATAATGACCCCAAACCTCCCTAATCTGGTGAAGGAAGAAGACACACAAGTTCGGAAAGCTCAGAAAAACCCAAACAAGAGGGACTCAAATAGGCCTACACTGAGACACTTCATAATTAAAATGACAAGGCTTAAAACAAGGAGAGAATCCTAAAAGCCACAAGAGAAAAGCAGGTAGTTATATACAAGGGAGCACCAATTCGACTGCCATCTGCTTTGTCAACAGAAACATTTCAGGCCAGAAAAGAGTAGTGTGAAATATTCAGGGTAATGAAAAGCAAGGACCTACAACCAAGGCTACTTTGAACCCACCAAGGCTATCATTTAAAATCGAAGGAGAAATAAGGAGCTTCCAAGACAAGGAAAAGCTAAAGGAGTTTATTAACACCAAATCAATACTGCAACAAATATTAAAGAGCTTGCTTTAAGAAAAAGAAAAAGAAAAAAAAACCAGAAGAGAATCTAACAATAAAAAGCACTAAATACGTATCTATTGATAATCACCTTAAATGTAAATGGCTTAAATGCTCCAACCAAAAGACATAAGGTAGCTGAATGGATAAGAAAACATGACGCATATAAAAGCCAAGTTAAAAAAAAAAAAAAGAAAACATGGTGCATATATATGCTGCCTCCAAGACACCTGCCTCATTTGCAGTTAGAAAAGGATATAGACCATTAAATTTTAAACACTTGTCCCCACAGTAGATCTTTAAATGAAAGATCTAAAATGCTACTTTTAGAACAGATGGAAGAGTAGCTGCCCTGATGGTGGTAATAGAAACCCTGTTGTGACTCTTGCCTTCACCACAGATTCTATGACCTGTTTGTGGAATTCTTAGAATCATTGTAAGCAGAGGGGAAAAAAAAAAAAAAACAAAAAACCAGCAACCCAAAAACCCACAGATATCTGCAAAACAAACTAGAGCAAAAAGTTAATGAGAAAATTATTTTTAAAAGATTTTCCCAGTTGTCTTGCTGCTTTGGCATTGAGTATTTGTTGATAAGACAAGACTGGAGAGGATTTAAAAGTATATCCCAGCACAGGCTTATCTTTCTTACAGATAATTTACTTTTTTGAGTTCATTTTTTAAATTGAAAATTCCTTATAAATATACTGTGTTATAAATGGTGTAGTGAAGAAAGTGTGGACCTTGGTGTCACACATGAGTTCTAATCCTAACACGTACTAGCTGTGCAACTTCAGGCAAGCTATTTCTATTGAATAATTATCAGTTCATTCATTCATTCATTCATAGCAAATATTTACTGGAGTGCTTTGTATATAAAGATCAAGAAGACAGTAATGATACTACCTTACAGTACACAGGTGGGACCAGGTGAAAAATGATTATAATACTTTTTCAGATTATTATTATAACATCTTCAATGGAGCATAGTGTCTGTAAAGATGAAGAACAGGGAGGTTCAGCCCTGGATGTTTAGGGAAACTAAGGAGAGTTCAGGTTTTTTTTAGCTCCTTTTTTAAAATCTCAACTTAATCTTTTAAAAAACTTATCAAAAGTAGAAGGAATAATATATTAGACTTCTATGTATCCATCCTTCAGCTTCAACAATTTTCGATAGCTCTATATGAATCAGTGTGACATAGGGAGTCAGGAGACCCTGATATCCTGGGGTGCATATGGCAACTAGAGGTAAGGCTAATATGAAAATCATAAACATCACTGAAATGTTTGTGTGGAGAATACGTTGTATGTGTGTAGTGCTTGGCGGGGCAAGAGTGGATTAGGGGATCCTGGGTAGGAGGCTACTGAGTAGTTCAGGCAAAAGAAATTAGTGGCATGGAGTGCAGTAGTGGTAGTGGAAAAGATGAGAGATTTACACATGGGATGGTAAGAGAGAAAAAAATATTCATGCAGGTTTCAGCATGAGCTACTGGGTGGATGTCACTGACACTATGGAGATGGAGAATTCTAAAAAGCAACTATTCTGAAACGAGAAAAATTTAGGTTAAAGATCCACTCTGGCAGGTAGTCATGGAGTACCATGAAGAGGCCTAGTTGCAGATATAAAATTGAGATCCAAGGTAGAGACGCAGTAAGATGGTGTCTTTTAAACATTCGTGGCTTTAGGCATTTGAACTCAAACACGAGATGGTGAAAGAATAGGAATTTGGGAGGAAAGACTGAAAATGCATAAATTGCAAAACCATATTCTCCTAGAGGCACGAAAAAGTGCTTTTGAAGCACAAGAGCAAACTCCACTTCTGCTATACTATGAAGAATCCTTTCCTGATCCTTTTTCAACTTGCTTAAATCATCATTTTAGTTTTTTCTACGATAGATACTTTACACATAATACTTCTACTTAGACTTTGTAACCTAATTCTGTTTCTATTTAGCATCGAATCCTCTTCCCATTGTATATTGTTTTAAATCTATTTCTCAAAGCGATGAGACATTTAAGTATACACATTTGTGGGATCTAAGGAATGGTGGCTGCCCTTAGTTCTCAAAGTGAGTTACCAGACCAGCTGGAAAAACGTCATCTGGGAATTTGTCAGAAATACAAGTTCTCTGGTCCCACCCCAGACCTACAGAGTCCAAAAATCCAGTCAAAACACAAATCCTCTTGGTGGTTTTGATGTCTCTTAAATTTAAGAATTTGTTCTCTGGTTACAATCCTCCCCGCCCCCCCCCCCCATAGATGGTAATTACCTCTTCTTTCTCTGATTATTAACAGCTACAACCATTTGACAAGGAGAGAATTTTAAGAAGCTCTACATTAAATTAAACAGCCAGAGAAGGAGAGAGAGAACTGTTAATGGCCGCTGGCCAGCTAACAAAAGGTTGCTCACATTCCTTCTGTTTGTTGAAATTTCAGATTAATTTGCAGGTGGCTATTTTCGAAGATTATTTTTAGCCAGGCACCATGGAACACCAGGAGCCTGTGCTTCTTCTTGTTTGTACGCGGGCTTTCCTGACCGCTGTCCAATACCCTTCCACAAGAGTTGACATCTCTTTTGGCGGATTCTGTGCGGTACCAGAGCTGACCTGGCTTCACCTTCTCCTACTCCTTTGCCTATAGCCAATGTAAATTCTTTCAGACAGTTTGCGTCTTTCTACCCCCTCCACCCACTTGATGTATAAAAATGCTTGCGAACTCTAGACAATGGACATATTATCTTTCATGCCCTTTAATATTGTCTTTCTGCTTAGGGTTTTTGGCTCAATAAAACCTTTCTTAAAAACTTGCAGCCGTGGGGGTCAAAACTTTTGTTTAACACATTCCTTAAGTATTCATTATTGAATTCGTAGCCAACTTCGGGTTTTCATTTTATTTTTATTTAATGTCAACTGATGCCTGACAAAGCAGACCACATATGATCTTTATCTGAAGAACAACAGTTGGAGGCTGACCCCTGGGTAAAGCACCAGCCCAGCAACTCTCCTACTAAAAGCCCGGTGGCTAACAGTGTGGCCAGCTCAGAGAGTGCTCTGTAGGATCCCGTGGCCCAGCGAGGAAGCTGGACCCGCAATGCAGCACTCCTTCCAACTGCTCGCGCTGGCGGTCTCCTTCCCGCCCAGGTTCACAACCCACCCTGAGTAGCCCATTTGTGCCCAGAAAAAAATAACGACCGGCAGAGAAGCCCCGCCCCACGCCAGGGTGCCCTCCAATCGTAGCGCGCGCTATGACGCACAGCTCTAGGAGGGCGGTGAGTACAGAGAAGCCGCGCCCCTCGCTCCTTCGTCCACCAATTGCAGCGCGCGGTGGGGCGCGCCTTGGTAGGCGACGCGCCCTAGGGGCGGCCCAGCGCACGCGAGCTGGGAACTTGGAAGATGCCCGGTGGCTGTAACTCTGGCGGCGCAAAGGTGAGCTGAGGTCGGGAGCCCACGCCGCTCCTTGGGTTAGCGCGTCCTGCTTGGTCTTCCGCCTCAGTCGCTTGTCTGCGGGGCCCAGGGGGCGCGTGGCTGGCCCTGGCCTGCTAGGGGCCAGAGATGGGTGCTATGTTGGTGGGGGTCCCTGGCAAAGCTGCGGCTGGTTGCATCTGTGAGCGTGTACTGAACCTGCCCTGCTGAGTGCAGCTCTAAAAGTCGCTCTCCTGCCCATGTGTGCGTACTGACGGAGTAGTGCCTTCCCGGTCGGATGCGGAGGTCAGGGAGAGGAGCCTGCTGGAGCTGAGGAGGGAAGAACCACTTCCCAGGGAAAGGCATGGAATCACAGCGATAAGGGTGACGAAGTGAGGCACTGGATGTGGATGGGAGTTCGATCTGGAACAAGCGTGTGAGATAGTTACCCTTGCTGGTTTCGGGTAGTTCTTTTGTCTCTTTTTGACTCTCTTGTAATACATCAAGACAGTGGTGGATATTGGAATGGCTCTGCTGTCGTAACCACCGCCCCCCCTCCCCGCCCCGCCGCAAATACCTGTTTCCACACTTTCCATTCTCCCCTAATTTTTTTCCAAATCTTTCTCTACCTGCTTCGGTGAGGGGAGTCTGAAGTTAACTGCTGCCAGTCTGTTATACCAACGTCTGCCACAGTGGTCACGGAGTACGTGTGTAGAAAATACTGCACGACTGATATTTAAAATATTATACCTGCACACTTCTTCCCCTCTATGAATTGTGTTCCTCCTGGCATATGTCCTGTACCCTTTTAAAGGTATTTATAAGTTTCTTGCTTAGAAATATGCTTGTCTCGTAGTACTAAAACAAAACTTTAAAAAGCAAATACAGTGCCTGCTTTCTTGACTCATCTTCCTTTTACCAAAAAAACCTTCCTGAAAAAAATAGTCCACATATACTGATTCAACTTCCTTATCATTACCAGTGACTGATTTTTGTAAATGATTTTAGGGAGTAAATGAAGCCTATGTCAAACATACCAATCGATTTCTTTTTTTCTTTTTAATGATGAAATGGTCTATCACTTGCTTTTTATTTTTTAAAGATTTTATTTATTTATTTTTCGAGGGGAAGGGAAGGGGAGAGAGAAACATCAATGTGTGCTTGCCTCTTGCACGCCTCCTACTGGGGACCGGGCCTGCAACCCAGGCATGTGCACTGATTGGTAATGGAACTGGCAACTGGTTCTCAGCTGGCACTCAATCTATTAAGCTATACCAGCCAGGGCCGATTTCTGATTTTGATAAGATATTCTAATTTCAGAAATAGTAACATGTGGGGGGAAAATCAAGAAAATAATATGAAATTGTTGAATCCAGTACAAGTTATTTACTTGGTCACTCTGGCATTTGACACATGTGCCACCTGCTTTTATTTGTTGATTTTGGACCATCCCTGAATGTTAGTATACAGATTCTCTTCCTGCCTTGCAGTTGCTCATATGCTGCTCTTTACTTTCTTCCTGTCATGTTCTACTTCTTGACCTTGTGTTTTTTCTCACATAACAAGTTTGTCCTAGGCAGTCTCATAAATTGATGTTAGCTATCATTGCTACATAAATGTCTTTCAGACCTGTATTTGGCCTTTTCCTGTGAGATCAGTTTAATTTCAGTGTATCATTAAGTCATTCTCTCACCCTTAGTCCACTAGGCCCTAACAGTTCCTCCTGGTTCTTGTTGATTCAGTTTATCGATAGTGATAGTTTGGGCTAAGAGTGCCTAAGGTACTTGCCTAGGCCCATATTACTTGTAGCAAGCGCCC
>PVJI01020100.1:0-29685 GCA_004026765.1 Micronycteris hirsuta | reverse complement strand
TAGTTCAGATATTGTATTCTTCATTTCCGCTTGGCCCTTTTGGATAGTTTCTATTTCCTTTTTCATGCTGACATAGTTTGCAGTGAGCTCATTATAGTTTCCCTGTAGTTTCTGGAAATTCTCTGCTAGCTCATCGAGCTTCTTGAGCTTCCTGATAATCAGTGCTTTGAACTCGATATCTGATAGTTGGCTTGCCTCTATTTCGTCTATCATTCTTTCTGGGGTTTCTTCCTTTCCTTTCATTTGGGGGTTGTTTCTTTGTCGTCCCATTGTTTGTGAGACTCTTCTTGCTAGCCTCTGTTTCTTAAATTAATCTGTCGAGTTCTCTGGAGTATCAAAGTTAATTTTGTTTCACTGTCTCTATTTTTTGGACTGATCCCTGTCTGGGGCTGACTCTGGTCCTCTCACAGCTCCAGGTTTTAATGTCTCACCTGGCCATTCAACTCCTCCCCTTCATTGAATTCTACGGTCCAAAAAGCACCAAGGTCCAGCCCACAGCAGTGTCAATCAAAGAGGAGCCTTTCCAGCCCTCTCTTCAGTCCTCTCTCCCAGGGCTCCGAACCTCATGTAAGGACTGTTCCTGGTGGTCTCAGGCTGCAAAGCCTAAAAGCTTTTTCTCGGCTGGTACTCTGTCTTGCTGGGCGTTCCAACTGTTTGCATACCCAGAGACATGTAGTGAGAGGCACAGAGCCGGCGCTCCATAAATTCCTCAGATTTCCCAATTGCCTTCAGAGAGGAGCGCTTTAGTCAGGGGCGGCCACGGGACACAAACAGCAGCAGCGAGGAGTAGGAGCTGGAAGCCCAAAGCCAGTGCTCAAAGTAGGGTGCGCGCCATCCAGGGCGCCTCGAGCCCTAATCTCCATATTTTTTAGGAGCCTGAGATTTTTCTACCCAGAGAGTTAGTAACTTCATTCACCCCATATTTCATTTTATCAAAATAAAATTTTAAACACTTTTGGGAATATATCCAACAAAACCTGAAACACTAATTCAAAAGAATACATGCACTCCTATGTTCATTGCAGCATTATTTACAATAGCCAAGATTTGGAAGCAGCCCAAGTGTCCATCAGTAGATGAGTGGATTAAAAAGCTGTGGTACATTTACACAATGGCCATACATACTACTTGGACATACAAAGGAAGGAAATCTTACCTTTTGTGACAGCATGGATAGACCTGGAGAATATTATGCTAAATGAAATAAGCCATTCAGAGAACAAAATATACTAACAAGCAAAATAGAAACAGACTCATAGACACAGAGGACGGACTGACTGCCATCAGAGGGGAAGGAGTTGGGGGCTAGGTTAAAAAGGAGAAGGGATTAAGCGAAGAAAAAATTGTAGACAGACAACAGCATGGTGATTACAAGAAGGAAAGGAGGTGAGTGGAGGCCGAAGAAGGTAAAGGAGGGATAAATTGTGATGGAAGGAGACTTGGCTTGGGGTGGTGAACACACAAACAATATACAAATTATGGAATTGTACACTTGAAACCTATATAATTTTACTAACTAAGGTTACCCCCCAAAATTCAATAAAAATACATAAATAAATAAATAAAAACATGCTCCAAAATTTCAAATCAACACATTTTAAAGAAAAGTCCAATTATAACATGGACTTAATCACATGAAAATTTTGTTCAATATTAACAGAGATTCTTAAAAATAAGAGTATTTTATCTATTACTACTATGGTTTAGAATATCTTCAATAACTTCTAATACTTCTTACACTACTTTAATCTTTTTAATAACACATTTTTAAAATTCGAGCACACTGAATAATTTATTTATCCATAATGCTATTGGAGTTTCCTCTCTAGAACACAAGCTCTGTGAGAGCAAAGAACTTTTTCTGTTTTGCTCATCGATTCTTTTCCATATAACTATATCCTGGAACATGAAAAAGTAAAGGAATAAATTAAGTATATAGGTAGTGTTTCTACATGTTCTTTTTATTAATTAGAAATTTTGTAATATAAGATTTTTACCCTATATCTGAAAGTGTTTAAAGTAACTTACATATTTAAACATGGTGCAACTTAACTCACTTACTTATATTTCAAATAAATTCATCCACCCAAAAGTAGAAGAGCTAATCCTTGTGGTACTTATATTTGAGAATATTACAATTTTTGGACAATAGATTCACCATTAAGTTTTTCACTAGATAAGGTAAAATGGGAAATCTGTTATATTACATCGTTTTTATTTCCCTGACAACAAAAAGAAAACTTTCATCTACAGAGTCAACCTGCTCTTGCAACTGTTCTCATGCAGGAATTTATGGCTACACTCCTTGTATAAAGTACACAGAGTCTTACAATGGATAATATCAAAAAATTACCTTTTCCACCAAAGGCATAAATAAAATGGTCAAGAGGACAATTCTCACATCAACAGAGGGCAGACCGTTTTATCATAACTCAGAAAAGGTGTTTTTGTAAAAGTCTGATAAAATAGAGTCAGGCAGTCTGCTTTTGACAGTCAAACAATACAGAGAAAGGTAATCTTTGTTGATTAAAATGAGAAATGAGGCAAATTAGCATTGTATTATAGAAGTTTCAGAAGACAAAGTTTAAAACACAGATGACTTACACTTTAAGAATAATTTTATCGTATTGAAAAAGCAGTACTTGTACATTGTTCAATATTTGAGAAATAAAACCATGTGCACACACAAATTATCTGAAATCCTGCCATTCAATGAGAACTGATTTTGGTATATACACTTTCATATCGACCCGAAACACGCTCTGACACACACAGACACACTTCCCTAGTCAGCTATTGTAACTCTCCCTTAAGTTTATGATTGATCTGACATTTACATAAATATATGTGAAACAATGTACTAGGTTTTGGAGATACAACGGGAAGAAGACTGATATGGTCTCTGTTCTCATGGAATTCACAGAGCAGTGAAAGTGATGGGCAGACACAGCTCTAAGACCTCATGTGAAAGAAGGTGTGATCGGGAAGTGCAGGATGCTTCAGGGGTGTGGAGGCAGGCACCTCGACCTTGTGTTTTGAAACAGGAAATGCTTTCTTTGAGGAAGCAAATATAACATGAGAGGCAGGGTATGTGTTGGTCAAAAAAATGGTGGAGATATAGTTCCTGTAAGATGGAACTTTGTATCCAAAGCCATTGAGGTGAGAGAGAGGGAGGGACACACATTCGGAGCAATGCAAGGTGTTCCACGTGGCAGGAGCAGGGCCTCTGGGGAGGAGCCACGGCTTCCTGGAGGAGAGTTAGACAGGTGCCAGCTTAGCAAGGGGCTTGGAGTCACAGGGGAGAGTCAGAACTTATGCTAACAGCAACGGGGAATGAATCAAGGATTCAAAGTTCAAAGCCTTTTTTGAACAAGCCGTCTTGATGAAAACACACAGAAAACAATCACATCTTTCACACCTTGGCCACTTTCAATCAAGCTCTGTGGGCAAGCTTTTTCTCTTTCTTTGGAGGAATCTCAGATAGTTTCTGTAGACTTTCCAGTCACCTTTAAATACGTGAAAGGTAGGTTTTCAGTAATTTCAATCCTCTGGGTCAGGCCCATGCCCCCTCTGATTAGCTTTCCCGACTGTACCTTCGTGGCCGGACTTCTGGTCAGTAATAATGACTACGCTGTTTCCCAGCTCCTCACCTTCTTCTTAGGCCCCGGCCTATGAGAATCTGGCATCGGCACTCACTTGACCGCTGAAGCGACCCTCTCCACGGTCCTCGGTGCCATCTCTGCCTTTACCCGGAGGGTTTCGTGCCCGTGCAGCCAGTCAGCAATGTTGGGCACTTTCACCGGCCCCTTCTTCTTAAACAATCCGTTCACTTGGCCTGACTCACACCACATTGTCTTTGGTTTTCTTATCCATTTTTAGCCATTCTTTGTGAGATTTTTTTGGAAGACAGTTTTTCCTTTTCCTGAACATGTTACAGTGCGAGTGTTGCCAGGGCTCTTTTCAAGGCCACTTCCTTCTCGTTCCTTGCATTCTCCCCAAGCCACTGCACCCGTTCCCACGGCCTCCCTTACCGTCTATGTGCCCGTAACCCTGACATCTGTGTTGTAGACAAGCGTTGTCCTCTCAGTCCCAGAATGGCTGACACAGCTATGATGGAAAAGTGGACAGTGCTAGCCACAGAAACAAAGCATAATATCTGGACTGTGTTGAGCCCCCAGTTGAGATTGGTGACTATTACTTAATGTTGTCAACAATCTGTATAGTTTGGCAGACATTGGAGTCTCTGGATTTTGCCAGGTGAGTGGACAGAAAGGCAGTGGGAAAAGGAAATTGATGATAGGAAATGGCCTTTGGGAGGTGGTGGACTTACCTGGATAAGAAAGGGAAATCTGTAGGACCTTGCTTTAAGTGGAGAAAGAGGACTGTCCTGTGGTTTGGGGATCCTGAGGAAAAGTTGATTTGCACTGATGCATAAGAACGCTGGAAGGTGCCAGAGTCCTGGTGAGAGAGTGGGATGTTTAATTATATTGTTGCGGAAGTGGAAGAGTCAGTGTCTACATTAAGGACATAAAGTGGATGGCTGTGTACAAAAGAAAAAATGTCCCTGAAATGGAGGTGACAGGGAACCAAAAAGCCAAGATATTGAACGTAGCCATCATGTGCGTGGTATGTTCACCTACAGGTAATGCTGGGCTTGGAGGCAGAGCTGGGGACAGAGACCAGAATGGATGAAGATGACCTGGAGATAATATGGTGAATCTGTGGTATTACTGATGCACAGTAGTAAATGTTTCACGTAGTATACAACCAAGAAATTCTTCAGTTTACACACTCTTCATCTTTTTCCTCTGTTTTGTTGTGGTTGGTGAGAGGATAAAAGGAGTGTGGTATTATCTGACCATCTTAGAATAGTCATCATATAATTAAGCGCTGCAATGTCAAGGGTCCTTGCACTGCAAACAAGAGAGTGTGAATAGCTTACTGGGTCCTGTTTAGGATCAGCATTTAAAAACTAGTGACAGCACAGTGTCAGTCACCTGTGTTTATACCTTCCTTGACTTCTGAAGTGACTGTAAAATGATTTCTGTTTCATATTTGAGCCACTGGCACTAGAAAGCTGAAATGTTGAAGATAAGAAGTTTTAGACTATGCTATGCCAAGCCATTGATTTTTTTTTGAGAAATTTACTTAACAATGATGCCATCAAAAGTATACGTATAACTTATGTTTTAATGATTTTAAGGGGGGCAGAAAGTGAGTTAAGGAACTCCATTTAGAAGACTGCTGAAGGAGAAATCCAAGGTCGGTGTGTTTTTCCTATTGATTACACATTCCTGGCACAGTGGCAAGAAGCCAAGCTCTTCTCAACTTCCAGCCGCTTGAATCTTCTGCCCGTGAGGGGGGAGCAGTGTGCCCTGGAGGCAGGGCAGTATTTCCAGCAGGTGGTAATAGCTGGCATCACATTATAATTTTAGGCAAATCTGATACAGTAAGGCAACCACATTCATGACCGCAAGTACTGTGAGGTGTTACTATGTCTCATTCTCCTCGTGATGGTTTTGTGTGAGCTGAAAAGCCATCCTGTGTATCCGTTCACCTAACACTGCCAAGACAGAGAAAAGGATTGAACTAAATATCATCTTATTACCAGACCTAAATTGTCCTCTCTGATTTTATCTCAGTGACTGACTCTTGCCTTGTTCCCCTGGCATAATGAATTTCTTAACCTAGAGTCTCGATAAAACCCTCCATAATGTATTTTTATCATGGAAATTGCCGTAAAAATTCACTGACAAGGCTCTGCCCACGGCGGTGTGGAATAAGCGGCCCTGATCTGTTTGTGTAGGTAGAGATACACGACTGCTCTCAGATGCACACACAGTGACTTTCTTCTCTGTTCCCATGAAAGAACATCTATCAATTCCCACGGGGATTCAGAGGGGTGAAATACGTGCAAGCCCTTTTACGTATAGAAGTCAGGAAATTGAACTTGATGAAATACTAATTTATGTTAGTGGGGCTGTGTATTGCATTTTGTACAAGTCTGATGTTAACGTTTAAACACCTAAGGAAATGGTATAGAAATAAGATCTTCACATATATATCTGCTAAGATGCCACAGCTAGAATACTATTTTTAGGATAATAAGCTTAGTGGCTAAAGTGTCATGCACTGAAGATTAAGTACTGGAAGGAATTAATCAGGAGACAAGCACGGGGTTTTGAAGAAGAAATCTTAGGCTCTCATTAGTGGAGTCGATCAAGAATTTTCAAGGCACAGTTTTTATCCCTCACATAGTCTTGGGGTTCCTGTCTTAAACTTTAGGGAATTCTTTTACATTTGTTATATTTACACCCTTTCTCAATTAAAAGTCTCAACCCTTGAAGGATATGAAATTACAAAGCCTCTTTGAGGTTCTCAGCGCCCATGGGATGTTTCTATATTTAGCTCTGTCTGTGTGCTTTTGTTTTGGCACACTCACCACCGAATGTCAAGAGACCCGAGAGTAAGTCTTGTTGAGTTGGATAAGTACTTAGAAAAGACACAAAAGAAGGAATGAAAAGGAAACCAAGAAAGAAAAGAAAGCTGAAGAACAAACAGCAATCAAGCTAACGATTGTTCTTTCCTTGGGGATGTCAAGATAGAAACGTTGCAGGAAGAACTGAGGCAGAGAGAGCTAATGGATTTGGGCGGAGAAAAGAGCTCTCCGTTTCTTTTCTCACGAGTCAAAAGTAATATGTTTCTCCCGGACTCCCTCACTTTCACAATGAAGTACCCAGCAAGTTCTTGGGAGTTGCATTTGGATTTCAAAGCTGATTAATTTTTTTTTGCCCTGAGAAAGAAATGGGTAATTGTGAAGAAACTGCTGAATAAAGCTGCTTGAGTTCCTTTGTCTGCAGCCAGCAAATGTATGGCTCCTTCACGTACAAGTGCTTCCTTTCAGAAGTCATTGATGGAGCCCAGAGTGTGAAAACTAAAACAGGAAGAAAAGAAGTAAATGTTTGTGGCTTCAGGCAGGCAGCAGGACAGAAAGGGAGCAGTGAGGGGGGAGCTGGGGCTGAGGCCCATCAGGGGCTGCACAGGAGCTGAGGGAAGCCCGCTGCCTCGTTTCTTTGGCTCCCACGGGAGTTGGCAACTGTTCTCCTCCAGCCAAGCCACCCCATGCAGCAGGAAACCATGTCCTCTGTCGTCAAAGGGGGAAACAGGGAGAAGGGAGAGTCAGGTGAGCATCCCCAGGAAGCAACATTGCCCCTAACCTATTCTCACTTCTTATCTCCCTTATCCCCCTATCTTATAACCAAGTTAGTGTACAGACTGGTCTCCCCGTTCCTGTCGCCTTTCCTTATCAGTCCATTCTTCATCCTGGTCCAGAGACCCAGGTAAATCGATATATTTCTCAGTTTAAAATCCTACACTAGCCTTCTTGGCCTGTGGGATGAAGGAATCTTCTCAGCAGAACAGAAAAGCCCCTACCTGTCTCCCTCCCAATGGCTCCCCAGCTTCACTCCTCATTTCTAGCTTCATCCTCACTTCTTGCTTGATGACACTGAACACTTCAAACCCCGTTTCTCTTGTTCTTGTAAAACTCCCTTACCTTCTCTGGGGTAGCTTTTATGTTTCCTTCAAACCAACTCTCCAACTTCTGGAAGCCTTTCCTAATCCCTTCACTCCTTCTCCCAAGTGGAGCGCCTCACTCTTGCTTCCACAGGAGTTCAACTAGTACAACCAGATTACTGTTGATTGACTAGACCCTCCTCCGTACAGGGGGTACCTGGAGGATAGGCAGGGTCTTTTTTTGTCTGAGCATCCCTTTGCCTGGCACAGAGCAGGCGACTTGTGAAATAGTAAATGAACATGGATTCATAAAGTTGAACTTCTGGTTTATGGCTGTAGCTATTATTTTCCAAGACTAGCATTATTTGCAATTCTTCCTTTTAGGCAGACACTCTTGATTCCCTTGCTGAAAATTAATAGCTACTATTCCTAATGCCTTCAAGCCAAGTTTGCTCTGTACTATAATTTCTCAACATTTCATACCAATTCCCCCTTATTCTAAAATTCACAGCAATGTATCTTTAAGTTTTCTTCTGTCTATAGTAAAGCAGCTATAATAAACTGTCAGAAAAATGATGTGGAATGTAGAAAAAAGCAAAAGAGAACACTGGGTGTTCTTTCACAACAGAGCTGAGCTTGACTTTATTTATTGGGCTATTTTTAAAGTGTGTATCAGCAGAAGTTAACTTGTAGATTTTTTGTCTGGTAGAGATGTAAATGTTTTTGCTGCGATGAAACAGATAATCCCAAGAGTTTTGGATTTTGATCATGTTGGACATTAACCAGCTTTGTGTTTAACTCAGCAATCTGTTAAGTTACCTATGTAGACCCAGTTTCTTAAATGATCTTTGGTCAGGTTTAACATCTTACTAGTTACTTCATTAATTAACAAGTTCTATCAAACCTTTGACATGTGCTCATTTTATATTTGCTTGAGGCTAATGATTTTACTCTTTTGAAAATTATGCTTTAACCATACATATTAGAAAACCACTTGTCTTTGTGGGAGTGAAAAATGTAACCCTGAGTCTATTACAGCTGGTGGCGTCATGCTTGGCCACAGTGAAGAGCCTTGGTTTTCCGTATCTGCAGAATAGGGATGCTTGCTTCTAAGGATGAGGTGAGGATTAAATATCATGTGTGAGCTATAAAGTGAAATACAAATTGTACATTATTATTTGCTATAGAGTTACTCTTTCTGTTTCCTGATAATGAGTTTTTGTGTATTTTTAGCACAGTGAGACTGTAGCACAGTGACAATTCCAGGAAACCAAACAAAATTAGAAGAATCAAAATTAGAAGAACAATTGAACACATTCATTTTCAATCACTGCTTAATTTTCTCATTTTACCCTTGATAGGCCCAAGGGAACCACTGTCTCTTTTCATCATTATAAAAGTATAGGAGCTATTTAAATAAAGTAATTAGAGGGAATACACTTTTGCTAGTTGTTTGTTTTAGGTATAAATGTCTATGAGATTGCGCTTGATGTTTATTTACAAGAACATTTTCTAAAAGCCTCATTTCTTGTTAGGAATCAACCTGGTCTCAAGGACAATAGCTTTCAACCCCGGAGTGAGCCTCGCCCAGCGGCAGCCTGGGCAAAGTGGGGATGTGGAGGTGACTTTTCATTCTTAAGGATTATGGTAAACGTTGGTCTGAAGTAAGGGTTCTGAGGCAATATAAAATGTCTAAAAAATAGTAACCTAGGGGAATTACATTCAAGTGGAGAGGGGCTGTGAAAAGATGAGGTGGGGCTATTTAATATACTTTCACGTATATACATATTGTTTCTCTCTTAAAAAAAACCCTAAAAAACACAAAACCCCTAAAATGCATATTATAAAATGGATGCTTAAGGACATAGAGGTGAAGAACATTTTGAAATGAGACATAATTCAACGACAACAGAATTTTTGAGAATTTCAAATGGCAAAACTGTATTTTACAATAAAACAAGATAGTTATTTAAAAAATATATTGAAGAATCTCAATTAAATGAAAAATTTAAATTTGTACAGTAATTCCTTTGATTTTTAAGTCTGTTTTCTCTCATGTTCAATATTTACCTTGCAATGCTGCTAAGTGGCTTAAGTGATTTCTTTCTCACTCTCTTCTTGCTCCTGCTCACACTCAGCACGTGGTAAGTGATCAGTGAAGGGAGTCACTCTCACTGTCCTGACTCCCCCAAGGACGTGCAACACCAGAGTCACTGAGGCAAACTTGCCCTCTAAGAGTCTTCTAGCAATAAAGAGCATGCATTTATGATACTTTAGTTTCTCTGAAGACCGAATTTGAGATAAGTTAAGTCTATCACAAATAAGTACTTGGCTCCAGTTGTTATATCAGCTGAACTTCTCTCTTAAAAATGTCCCTTCAAAAATAATACATCTAAATAATAAACATTTATTAGACATTGTTGGATATGTCAGGAATTGTGCTGGATGAAGCTGTGAAGAAAAACACATTGTGTGTGCTTTGAACACACTGAAGAGAGAGGCAGGAACTCAAATCCCCACACTCCACTGTGGTAAGCACCATGGATAATGGAGACATGCACACTGCCTCCTGGGAGCGCATGGGAGCAAGTCATTCCACCTGGGTGGGGGGCGGGGTGAAGGGCAATTTAAGCATCACAGACAGAATGACATAGAAATATAGCCCTTAAACTCTGCGTTTAATTATTCCTCGGAAAGTATTGTACCCATTACTATGTATAGCATAGCATGACTTTTTGCATACTGTTTACTGGACATATAAGAGGGTCCTCAGTGGAGAAAAGAATCTGGAAAAATATCAGATTCTTGAGGTCATGCAGGATGGGGTTTTGAATGCTTATTTGGGAATATGAACTGCATTTGGGGGAAATGTGACGTTTGAAGAATAGAGAGCATGGGCGCACGTGGACTAGGGCCAGAACCCCAGGGTCCCATAACCGAGGTTTCAGGGTGCCCACTATCACCCTCTTATTAACAAAAACGATTATTATTGTAGGTCCTGGAAAAATAGAAGCTCTTCTTCACAGTAAAAAGGCAGCTAGATTTCATTGTTTTCCTTCTGTGTGGGCACTCTGAAGTCATGATATCAGATATCTATTTGGAATCCAGTTAGTGAATATTTAAGGCTCTGATATTCCCCTAGGAATTCTAAAAGCTTGGCTGTTCTATATAGCAAGGATTTATTGTGGATTTTGTAGCTGGTAAGAGTGACAGAAATATCAGCTTATCCGTGACAACAACAGCAGCTTCCCTCTTTTCCGGCTGGGACCTGCACCAGTGAGACCTGCCTGGGTCCGTACTTGACTCTCTGGAAGCTCCTTGTTAAAGGAAACCTCCTGATGGTTTCCTGAGGTTCTAGGAAAGGCCAGTCTCAAAGGAGTGGCCGGCCTTTTCTAAGTGAAGGCCAGTCTTGTTTCCTGAGGCTTTCTGGTTGATTTATATTGAAGGTATGACTAGGAACCTCCCACCAAAGGTAGATTTTTACTTGGACTGCTAAGTGTTTTCAGTCTCACAGGAGTTCCTGAGATATAACTAATGACCCTCTATTTTACTTGCTTAAAGAAATAATCAGGGAAGTCATATCATTGCAACATTACTTGCTTCATTTTAATTTTATAAGCAAATCTCAAGTTTCTATGGAGTATTTAAGTAGGAAATACAAGTAATTTAGAAACCCCTTTAAACCCAAATTAGAGAGGATATTTTCAGCAGTTAAAAGGATGTCATCCTGTAAGTAATTCAAGTCATCAGGATGACTGGCAAGAAAAATAGAAGCATTTTCTAGCAATAACAGAGGTTGTATTTTCTTTACCTAAGTTATGTGCTTTAAACATTATCAGTGAAATTTTCAAAAGACATACAATATTCTGATTTTAAAATCTTGTGGGATATGTTAGTGGATATTCCCAGTAATGTATAAATAGAGGGACTAAGAAAGTAAGAAGATTGTCAAGTGAAATATGCAGAAGCCAGCTTCCTTCATTACTTACGAGATTCATAACACAGAACAGCAGTTTCCAGAGCTTCTGTGAAAAAAGAGAAATGTATTCACATTTCTGACACCCGTCCATTGAACTGACACGCCACCAAAATTCATCTGGTTGCTTCCATTTATACCTTCTCTAAAAATAGAATTCCCAACAAGGATTTGGTGATATGTGTTCTGGGGACAAGGTCAAACCTATCAAATTTTATTTCTAGTTGTAAGCCAGTATTTCCAATCAATTAACACTGGAGTGATTTGATTCAGACATGCAAGCTGAGAAAAAATTGAATAAAGTAAAAGTCTCCACGGAGTTATATTTTTACTATCTTATAAAGTCTGAAGGGACAGAAAACTCACAACTCTGCTTGCTTTTAAGATAGGAAGGAATTCTGGTAATAGGAGAAAACTGTAAATAAATGAGAAACCACTAATGTAATAAAAGGGGGAAAGATATTAAGACACTCCCCTAACAAAGGAATTAGAGAACATTCCAAAGGAGATACATGAAGAAAATGAATAGGAAAAGATTTTTGTTTCTTTGGTGAGTGGTCTCCTTTGTTTTTGAATCATAATGCTTAAGAGAGACTGGAAGGAAGCTTTCATCTTACCTTTTTTTAAAGTAAAGATTTTATTTATTTATTTTCAGAGAGAGGGGAAGGGAAGAAGAAAGAGAGGGAAACATCAATGTGTGGTTGCCTTTCACGCGCCCCCCACTGGGGACCTGGCCCACAACCCAGGCCTGTGCCCTGACTGGGAATTGAACTGCGACCTCTTGGTTCGCAGGCCTGCGCTCAATCCACTGAGCCACACCAGCCAGGGCTTTCATCTTACCTTTGAGTTTAACAAAATGTTAACTATCATAAAACACATATTGGATTGTGTAGGGCCTGGAAAGGTGATACAAAGAGAAAAATGATTTTATTAAAAAGAGATGCAGAAAAAAGAAAAATGTACTTTTTGTACAAATTACATAAATTGCATAAATTATAGAAAATGATTAGTTTATACATTTGAGAAAATTTCCTGACCAGAATTTCTGTGGTGCCCACCCTGAAGCCTGAATAAACCCATCCTTGGGAGGAAGTGTGGGGGGTGGTAAAGGGGGGCGGAGGGGATCGAGTAGTGGTAGAGACCCAGCAAACCCACCTGTGTGAAGCTGGGGGTCTGGTGAACCACATTTCCAATCTCTACACGGCTGCTCACAGCTGTGGACCTCAGCCGGGCTCTTAACCATTTCAGCCACCTTCTAGAGGGAGAAATAACAGTTCTTACCTCAAAACGATGTTGAAGATCAATTAATATAATGCATGAAATTGCCCTTAGCAATAACACTAGTAAGCTCTCCACAGGTGGAAGATGTTATTATTGTCACTGTATTTAGTACTATGATGACCACAGGAAAGAAGGGACCTGCCCAAGTGCCATTGGATTCTTGTCACTGCCTCAGCTGCACATTTGAGGTAAAATGTTTGTAAATATTTGCTCACTGGAATATCTCTGAATCACAACTTTATATTTGGTATCTGTGGTGGCGGTGGATGCCGAAGAAGAAGAATTCGTGAAGAACTGAAAATTTGTTTTGCTAAACTTAAATTCTTACGAATCCTTTGTTTACGCCAGCTCCCTACTGAGGGCTATTTGTTAAAATAATTTACTTGTCTTTGACAAGAGGGCCTTTCACTTCTTCCTGGCAGAATGAATGTTTTCCCTAGCTGGCCTTAGCTTTCCACACTGGCAAACTTGTATTGTTTAGCTGCCTCATAGGACAGACATTGTTTAGCCGTGTTTTTGGAAAGACAAGGAACGGGCAGACCCAAGGCCTGCCTGAGTCAGGTCCTGACACTTCCTAGATGGATTATCTTTAGCAAGTCACGTTGCCTTTTGGAGCATCAGTTTCCCAAATATAAAATAAGAATATTAACTTATCCTTGCTAGGATTTTTCGAGGATAATATGTTATAATGTTTATAAAATACATGGTACAGAGTAAGTGCTCAACATATGCTCACTCCTTCTCTTCTCCACCAAGAAATTAAAAAAAACAAACACACACAAACTGAGCCAACAAATTCCCAGGGATTTGGGTCATTTTATGCGCTGTCCCCATAAGCAGCTTGGAAGGAAGAACATCTCAGTTTCAGGTCATTGCTGTTTTCCCTCAAACATTCGTAATACTTATTGGGCTTATTGGTAAATACCTGTTCTGAAAACAAGACTCTGGTTCTAAGAATGAAAGTTGTTTAAAAGTCAATGAAGAAATAACAGCAAATTGGGTTTTGGGATCTCTGTTTTATTATGACTGACTTGGAATAAGGACCAGATTAGTTTATTAAGTGCTACTTTTAGAAGGATGAGAAAATATAAAACCTAAAATCAATGTAGAGTTTTCATGGCGCTGACCATTTCCTTGGTTCTTGTTAGTTCACTTCTTAGTGACAGGGAAAAATTCTGCAGGATCAACACTGCTGCTCAGTGTGGAGTTGACAGGTTGAGTGTTTTTAAATGGATACACTACTTGGAAGGGATCCCGACCTACTTAAAACTAGTTTTTTCAGTAAATTTAACTGTTCGTGACCATTTAGCCACGAATCTTTCTTTAGATGACCCCTGAAAGATAAAATGTATCTTAACTAGTCTTAATTTATTTTAGTAATTTTTTTAGAATTCTGTCAGTTAAAAGGGCAAAATATAGTGATTTAAAAAATTAAGCAAGCTTTTTTGTTTGTATTTTACTTTGCGTTTGCATTTTGAAGGAAGCAAGTTATGTTATATTATTCTTTCTTAACTCTGTTGTTTTTGTTTCTTCAGTTTAGATTTTTGTACTGGACTACCAAACTATGAAAATCTATAATTCATAAAGTAAATACTTTATATAGATGAACAAAAGCATGTCCATGTTTAACAGAGACAGGTTGCAATATTTAACATTCATTTTAAGGGCTTTGTACATTATTGGGTTCCTTTTACAGGATTTAACTTTAATACATTCGCACATAGCAATCTACCAAAAAGAGATTTGGGCTAAAAATTTGTACAACTCCAGTTTCTAGTGCTGCTTTGATACGCTGTGAGCAACAAATAGCTCCACCCAAGGATACCATTCGGAAGCACAGATTCCTCAGGAGGTAATCTTGGAGTCACTGGAGTAGCTGGCCAAGTTTTATAGAGGAATACAGAACTTAGTTAAAATCGGAAAAGAAGTGATCATTACTGAGGGCTTATTATGGGTCAGGTACTATATTCTGTATTTCTCATCCTTTAACTCAGTTAAATTCCCTTATAAGTTTAGATTGTACACAACTGTACATCTTAAGGGTCAGCGAGATCAGATCTACCTTGCAAGGTCACAAAGTTAATGAGTGATGAATCTGTGATATTGATTCAGATCTGTGGTTTTATAACTCATGTTCTTTACATTCGTATCATCTGTGGCAGGTGAAGAAGCTGTTTTATTTTTAAAGTTTATTTATTTACTTTTAGACAGAGGGGGAAGGAGCGAGAAAGAGAGGGGAAACTCAATGTGTGGTTGCTTCTTGTGTGCCCCCTACTGGGGACCTGGCCCACAAGCCAGGCTTGTGCCCTGACTGGGAATCAAACCAGTGAACTTTGGTTCGCAGGTTTGCACTCAGTCCACTGAGCCACACCAGCCAGGGCTAAGCTGTTTTTTATACTATTGCAATCTATTAAGGAGTTTTGGTGAACTTCCACTATCACTAACACATTTTATGTGTTTTTCTACATATGAACGCATTCACTGATTCATTCTTTCAACAAATACTGAGTGCTTACTGTATTTCAACAACTGTTTCACAATCTCGGTTTAAGTGAAGAACACAGACAAAAATCCCCGATTTCATGGTACTTATGTTTTGCTGTGGGTGTATGTACCAGCGTTATGTGAAAGACTTAGTTTCTTATTCCAATCTGCATAATTTCCCTCTTGGGACCCCCAACTTTTATTTTTTAATTAAATTTATTGGGGCAACATTGGTTAATAAGGTCATATTGGTTTCAAGTGTACATTTCTATGATATTAGATCTGGATATTGCACTGCGTGCCCACCACCCAAAGTGAAACCATCTTCCATCACCATGTATTAGGCCCCTACCCCATACCCACCCCCTCCCTCTGTCAGCCATCGCAGTGCTGCCTGTGTCCATGAGTTTCAGTTTTATATCCCACATATGAGTGAAATCATATGGTTCTTAGTTTTGTCTGACTGACTTACTTCACTTAGCATAATATTCTCAAGGCCCATCTGTGTTGTAGCAAATGGCAGTATTTTGTTTTTGTTTTTTTTCTTATGGCTGAGTGGTATTCCATTGTGTATATATACCACATTCTTATCCAATCATCTACTGAAGTACACTTTGGTTGTCTCCATGTCTTGTCTACCATGAATAATGCTGCAATGAACTTAGGGGCACATATATCTTTACAAATGCATGTTTTGTGGTTTTTTGGGTAGATACCCAGGAAAGGGATTGCTGGGTCATAAGCTAACTCTATTCTTAATTTTTTTTGAACTACCAGACCGTTTTCCATAGTGAGTGTACCAGTCTACATTCCCACCAGCAGTGAATGAGAGCTCCCTTGTCCCCACAACCTCTTCAATACTTGTTATCACTTGTCTTGTTGATAACCGCCATTGTAACAGGTGTGAAGTGGTATCACATGGTAGTTTTGATTTTCAGGACCCCCAACTTTTAGATGATACATAGTTCCCTGGAATAAAAACTGCAAGTCCCAGCATGCTCTGCAGTTGAATATGGCCGAGAGAATAAGAGGAAGTCGAGCCCAGTGTTACCCCTTACAGGAGCATCGCCACCTTCCTTTGTCCTCCTTTCTGCTGCTTGGAATATGGGTTAGTTGGCGAGGACTCCATCCTGGACAAAGTCCAGACCATAGGGACAGCAGAGCAGAAAGTTGGAAGTAGCCTGGTTCCCAGGTTACTTCTAAACAATCACAGTGCTGGATTGTTTAGAAAAAAGAAACCAATTTCTCCCTTATTTGGATCTCTATTACCAGCAGGTAAACCTAATCCATATTAAAAACATTTATGTTTGAAGGTGTTTCACTTTTGTTGTTGCTCCTTGCCCACTAAATTGTTATGTCTTTCCCCTTCAGCCAGCACTCCCCACCCCTACCCCACCTGCTGTACACATGCACTGAGTTTTTTTAGGAAACATTGCTTGGGCTCCTGGATCCAACTGTGCCTGAATTTACCATCTAGATTTTTCCATTATAAGAACTGACATATTCCCTTTTCACTTCAACCAGTTCCAGTTTGCTAGGGAAAGAGGTTTTGAGCAATATGGATATATTTATTTATTAATGCATGTATTTGTTACTTACTTTGGTTATAAACACAGATCAAAGATTGATTAGTATGTAATGCTATATAGAGATTTACCCCTAGTTCTCCCAGTTTTACAGTTGAAAAATCTGAGGGCCTAGATAAAGAACAGGTATAGATGACCCATGGTCATTGACAACAGGGTGGGAGTAAGGGGGCAGGAGGGAAGGGTGGGTGGGGCAGGGGAAAGCAATAGGGGAAAATTGGGACAACTGTAACAATTAAAAAAAAGAAAAGAAAAATCTGAGGCATGAAAACGTAAATAATTTGCCTCAAGCCTCACTAAAAACTCATGACCCTTAAAGATCCAGTCAATTGAAAATTGCATTTCTTTGACATCATCTTATCCATGTACATCCAAAATTGCAATGCTATAATACAAGTTATATTTTCACTTTTATTAGTTTTGCTAGTGTAGTTATCCTTTGGAGAAAATAAAATAAACTCTGCGTATGCGGAGATAAAAGGAATTCTGAAAAAAACCTTCTCCCCCATTCTTTAAAATTTTATTGAACAGTAGAAAAGTATAAGGATAAAACATGTCATAGAGTTCAGTTTCTTCCCAGCGCAGAACTGATTCCTTGAAAATCCTTCCTAATTATGTTATCTAGTCGGAATTTAAAAGTCCCAAATACAGAGGCTTTTATCAATTCCCTTTGAAGATTATATCTCATGTAGTAGATCGGAGCATAGCAAACAGTTCTGAAACTCAAAGTAAGCTCGTTTATTGGTGTCACCAGCAAGATGTGGCTGCCTCAACACAATTCCCTGCTTTCTTCTTTAGTGTCCTCAATGACTTGTGGTTCTTATTCTTGTCTTTGAACATTCTACCAGTTGCATATCTGTACAGATTAAGTTCCTCTACCTTGATAAATTTATTTGACTTATACTGAATTCTGAACCCCTTCCAAATAATTGTGAAATATGTCCTAGTGAGAATTATTTAACACTTTAGAGATAAAAACACTTGGGTTTCTTTATGTGAGTATAAATTTGACAGAGAGACTGTAACTCAGCTAATTATCAAGCCATTTATTTAACATGGATACTCATAGATACTCAAATACATATTTTAAAAGTGTAGTTTTAAACAGGTGTGTTCAAACATTGGTAAACTGAAATACTTTCTATTCTTAATGTTCTGTTTAAACAAAACAATTTTTATATTCTTCCTGAAAAGGTCAAAAATTAATTTTCTAGTTTACAGTCATTCTTCAATAAAGAAATTCTTCAATAACTTTCCATTCTACTTCAAATAAGACTTGAGCTTCTCACCATGAACTTTGAGGTCCAACTTGATCTAGTCTTGCTTGTCTTTCTTACCTCACCACCTTCTCCCAGTGACACTGGCTACCCAAGGCTTAAATACCCGACCAGTTTCTTCCTCTAGTTTCAGCTTATCAACTCCCTCCTGCTCCAAGTCCGTTTTATTGTTCTCTAATCCTTCTCATTTCCTACTTATCTTCATTTATCATTGTTACTCTCATTGTTTTCTGTTTCCCCCACTAGATTATAAGTTTCTTGGAGCAGGGATTACATACTGGCTTCCATGTAATTTTTTAACCACTGTATTCCTTCTCTATTATGTGCTGCTTACCTCATAGTATGTGTTCTAATATTTGACAAGTGAGTAAACATATAAGTAATTGTATAAGCTTCAAGTAGTTAAGAAGGTACCCATATTTTGCCATTTATAATGCACATCCATGTTTTTGGTCCAAACTTTCAGGAGAAAAATTTTTCATTTTCATTTAAAAAAAATTTGTTTATATATTTTTAAAGAGGGGGAATGGAGGGAGAGAGGGAGTAAAACATCAGTGCGTGGTTGCCTTTCTCACACCCCCTACTAGGGACCTGGCCCGCAACCTAGGCATATGCCCTGACTGGGAATTGAACCAGTGACCCTTTGGTTCATGAGTCAACACTCAATTCACTGGGCCACACTGGTCAGGCTCGTTTTAATTTTTTAATTCAATTATTTATTTATTTATACTTAGAAAAAAAACTGATGGTCATATTCCAGGGTATTATTTTGCATGTGGATATCGTTATTGCTTTCCAGAGTCACACTTTTAACACATAAGCATAAATAAAAGAATTAAAAACATTTGTATAGACACAGAATTAGTACTACCCATGTATAATGTGCATCCTTATTTTTTACTCAAAAGTTTGGGCCAAAAAGTGCCCATTATGCATGGTAAAATATGGTAATTATTTTGATAACAATCTATGTCATATGTAATTAAATTTTATTATGACAGTTGGTTATTGAAACAGTTGATTATAGATTCAAAGAATCATAGAAAGTTATTGAGAAAATAAATGAGGACATTATCATTTAGGAGGGGACATTATTTCAATACATTATTTTCTAGATGAGGAAGCTGAGGTCCGGAGAGAATGAGTAACTTGTCAAAGTTCACATCAGTAATGACTAGCAAATCTAAGAATAAAGCTCATGTCTCCTGGGTACTCTTGATGCCTGTGCATGTCCTACTGTACTTGTTTTTGAATCCTTAATATTTGTTATTACATTCTACTTGCACTAAAATAATTTTTATAGCATGAACAAGAACCATTGGTTCCCCTCAGCTTTTCTTTGTTATGCTTCGGACTCATGTAAAATATGATAATATAGATATCCCTTCCTCCATTTTTATTAAATTACTCTTGACAACATATTTTTTCTCACAGTAGACACCTGGTTGTGTTTTTGAACTTGACTTCAGTGCTGAAAGAGCTCTGGATTGTTACATGCTGCCACTAGACCTTTCTCTCTGTGCCTTACGCTCCCCCCACCGTGGCCCTGCTGTAGCTCCATTCATCAAACTGAAGAAGGAAATGAACCAAAAAAGAGGGCCAGCAAGGCTCTGTGCATCTCTGAATGAAATGAAGCATTTCAGGTACAGAAAGTGAAAAGAGGTGGCGGTGCTTTGGGCTGTATAATGTCTGGAAACTGCTTGTAAGGGACATGTAACATTTAGCATTGTAGACAACTTATGACACCATTTAGAGTTTAGAACCACTTTGTACCAGGGAGAGTAACTTGTAAAAATAAATAAGGCAATTAGATTCATTCTGTGAATTGAAGAAAGGAGAGGGCTAAGGGGGAATTGGAGGGAGAGTCAGGGATTGTATTCTTGAGGACACAGTACCTTATCCCATTTGTTGATTTAAAAGTCGTGTATAATATATATAAAATATTAAAGTGTCTAGAGATATTTAATGGTTTTTAAGGTAACTTTTAATAAGGTTCATTCTAGTTTTATTTGATCACCAGTTAGGGAAATCACTCTTGCCAAGCTGTTAGGATATAGACTAATAAAATAAAACACAAAGCTTCTTGGTGGATGTAGCAATATTGTAAGGCTTGATGAGAATGAAATTTGTCTAAATTAAGCAACAGCAGTTGGGAAACGGGACAATTCATAGGAATTAATGACAGTCTGGGTGGAGTTGATGAACTATGGCTATTCTGTGGGCTGTTAACCTCAGTTGACAGTTAATTCCCAAGAAATACCTGATGGTGACACCATTACTATAACTGTCATCTTAAACGTGAAGAAGGATGCTAAACGCCAGAGTGGTGAAGTTTAAAAAGTGGTGATTATTTCACAGAAAGCAGAGTGCCTTGTAGACCAAAGGACTGTAATTTCTTTGAGTCATTTCTCAGTTGTCGATTCACTTTATAAGTAGGAATGAAACAGAAAGTGTCCCTCTTTTTAGAGAGAATTCCATGGATGAGGGGGGCAAGGATGCGTGTTAGCCATACATAGGATGTGACTTTCTTCAAATACTAGCTTCTTGAAAAATGCTAGATAAACACTGAAAGCATTTCTAGTGATGCAAGATTTACAACGATGACAGAGGTAGGTGGCGTGGGGCCTTGATATTCAGACTGCCTCATCTGAATTGGTTTAGTTTGACTCTGAGTATGATGGGAGTGACGGAGGGTGTGGTTTCACAGGAAATGTGACCTTGGGTACTTATATTCTTTAGATTTCCATTTCTTCATCTGTGAAAATGAAGAGGTAAGTCTAGGTATCTCTAAAAACCCATCCAGCTCTGCAGATTCTCTGGCATGTATTGAAGTAGTTTAAGATCTTCCTGGAATATAAGGGCTATAGAACTTTGAAATAGTGGGGTCAACCATTGGGGAGGGAAACCATTGGTCATCTCTTAGGGGAATGAGCAACTTTTTGTGGGTGGGAATGAACCTTCTTAATGCAAATTATTAGTGGTATATATTTTTTATTTTTGAGATTGACTCATCCCAGGTTGCAGGCTTTTAACAAAGCAAATATTATTTTAATGGCAATTCCCTACAGTTTTAATTGAAAATTGAATTTGAAAATAAATCCTACAGGCAGCTGCTTTCCTGCTCTCCTGTTGTGTGATCCCATAGTGCCAGAGGGCAGCTCTACGGGTGGTAATATTTCAAAAGCCAAAGACTCTGACACATAATGGAGTTTGAACTGGGAGATTACAGCTGATTCGCAGGGGGTGAAATAAGGCTACACAGGTTGTCATGTTGACTCACTGCCTTGACCTTAAAATTCTGCTCATTTCCATTCTCCGACCCACTAGAACTTGCTGACGTGTTCATTCATCCGATCATCTGTTTTTTCAACATGTATTACGCACTTTCTGTGTGCCAGGCCCCGTGCTTTGTGCTGAGAAACTCAAGGTAAATGAGACATCACTCCTGACCTCTAATAAATCGTCATTTCATAAAGAAAGGAAGACAGACGTTCGGTGGCTGGTATAAAAGGAGTAAATGCACAAACGAGGAAGTGGTTTATTCTCCCCACAGGAGTTGTGGCCTTCAGGAAGGCCTCACAAAGCACCTTTGATTTGAGTCTTAAAGGACGAATGGGGATTATACAGTGATTCTGGTGAGGATGGCTTTCTCCACAAAAACAAAGGAAATGAGCATATGCAGAAGAAGCCAAGCAATTCAATGTGACAGGAACAGAGGGCAGGTGACTGGAGGTGACACTCAAGGGGTAAGAAGGTTTAGGTCATCAACGGCTTTTTTCATAATATATTAATGGGTCTGTATTGTACTTTAGCCTTTAGGGTTAGGGTAGAGTGATTATATATAATATATATAGTGTATAGCCTGCATATGAAGCACATACATGAGAGGAGGCATTATTAATAATTATACCAGGCCTATGGTAACACGTAGCCAGCTACCTATGGAGAAATAAAAAAGTTTTAAGCAAGAATATGTTGAGATTAGATTTGCATTTTTAAAAGATCACTCTGGAGGCAGGATGGAGAATGGATGGAGAGCATAAGACAGGTGAAAGTCTTTCTTACAGGAGGCACTATAAGAAGAGGTTAGTCTAATCTGAGTAGCAGTGAACATAGGAGAAAGAAGAGAAAATGTGAGAACATTTAAAAGATGAGATCATTGTTTGAATATGCATGAGGGAAATGGAGGCCTGTTGGGAACTGCCCTGCCTGGTTTCAGAAGCTGTAACCCGCCATGGCTAAGGCTGAGTAAAGAGACCTTGGGACCATAAGCCACTAAGAAAACAAAGCTTATTTCCCTGGCAGGGGCGCCACCTCTGCCCTTTTAACTTCACCCTGCTTGGCCCTGTGCGCATGGCCAGTTAGCCAATGATGGGTAAGATTCCTCAAGGGAGGGTTGACCTAAAACAGGCATGGTCAGGAAGGGACCCTCAGGGAAGGACTTGGGTGGCTATAGAAAAAGGGGTGATGAACCCTCGCCCCTCAGCTTTGACATAGCCTGAGTCCTCATTCTGTCTGCAAGAAGTCTCCTAATCTCTTGGCTGCCTTACTTCCCCTGCCTGCCTTAAGCCTGAAACAATGCCAGAGGGCAGTGCAGCCCTGGGCCAGAGTGGGTGGTTCCCCAGGGCGATCAGGCCTAAGAAAGAATGTATAAAATCCTGTGAAAGCTGCTTTGCTAAGAATGTCCTCAATTTCCTGATAAGGGTCCAAGCATGAAATGAGTTTGCTTCCCAGAGTTTTATGGCCCTTTGGCTATCTGACCCTGACTCAGAATAAGCCCTCCTGGTTCTTTGAATATTATCTATTGTTTGATCGTTACTGTCTGACAATGATGAATGAAGACCTTCCTTGAGGTAATGCTCCCAGAAAAGCAATAAAAGCCTGTCCAGGCAAGGGTCAGGGTGCTCTCTCTCTCTCTTGGAGAGTGGCCGTACCATCCCTTTTTCTCCACAGGACTTCTGCAGTCCGTGTGAATTTGTTCGTTGCATCTACAACACTGCGGACACTGCTGGTCAGAGTCCGCATCGGAGGCCTCTAGGATCAGGTCTGGGTGACTAGAGAGTACCATTGGACAACGTGGAGAACAGAGGAGGGATTGTAAGGTGGAGTGATGCTGTGGACAGAATGGCTTCATCCCCCAAATTCATGTGTTGAAACAGAATCCCTAATGTGATGGTGTTGGTAGGTGGGGTTTTTGGAAATGATTAGGTCAATAGGGTGGAGCCTTCGTGAGTGAGATTAGTGTCCCTCCAAAAGAAACCCAGAGAGCTCCTCTCCCCATTGGCCCTGTGAGGGCCCAGCGAGGTGACTGTTGGTGAATGAGGAAGCAGGTCTTCACCAGACAGTACATCTGCTGGAGCACTGATCTCGGAACTCCCAACCTCCAGAACTGTGAGAAATAAATGCTTGTTGCTGAAGCTGCCCAATTATGATATTTTTGTTATAACAGCCCAATGGCTTAAGACAGGTTGGTGGGGGGGCAAGAAAAAAGATAATAAATTTGGTTCTGGCCGTATTGTTTCTCAGATTCAAGTGACTGAGACATATTCATATGGAGATATTTAGTAGAAATTTGTATATATGAGTCTGAGTCCAAGGGAGGTATCTAGGCTAAAGTTATGATAGAGTATTTAAAGCAATGTGGTAGATAAGATTGGGGAGATTGTACAGGATAAAGAATTGAGGAAAGAACCCTTGGGGACACTAATGTTTGGGGGTGTATAGAAGAAGTATACTCCAAAGAAACTTACAAAGAGTCCAGACAGGAAATGGAGACAGAGCAGCCCCAGAGAGCGTGGTGGAGCAAGTGCTCAAATGGCAAGACAGCAGCATCTGAGCTGAGTGAAGTGTGGAAGGTGTTCACCATTTTTGACCATTAGGTGGCTCCAGGTAGTGTCAGAAGGAAGGTGAATCTAGAATAACAGTGAGTCAAACAAATTGCTCAGTCCATGCTCTTGGTTAATAACAGAAATAAAATTCGAACCCAGTGTCTCTGACTTCACATTCAGTGCTTTTTCTACTGCCATTTTTTTTCTTACTTCATCCTTGCTGCCCATATCCACAGAGGATGTTCTGTATGATATGGATGAGTCCTCCCAGCTGAGTGAGCCTAATGAGTCCAGAAAAAACTTCTCAGTTCTCCTACCCTTGGATCAATGTGGCTGTCTTTGCTATATGAAATATGAAAGTTTCTCTTTGCCTGTACCTACACCTGCACCTGATTAGACCTCCTTGCATAGATGAACCAGCCTTGAGCTTACTTTTATGTTGGACACTGTATTCATCTCCTAGTAGAATCAACCGTGTCTCTTGGACTCACTTAATGAATTTGTTCAATAAGTATTTTTGAGCACTTGTTATATGATAAATAATGTTCTAAATGCTGAATAATAAAGCAGTGACCAAAACAGGCATGGTCCTTGATATCAAGGAACATAATATAATCTCATTTCCTACATCGGAGTAACTTTCTGCTCTTCTCCATTGCTGTCATCCCAGGATGTTTAGTCCAAATGACCTTCTAATATGGCATTTGCCTTACAATTAGGAAATCAGAAACTGGAAAAAACTATGCAGGAAAATAGCATAATTTGAAATAGTTCCATATTTTCAGCTGTAAATGTAAAGAACAGTATTAGAGCTGAAGTATGCTAAGAATAAGTATTGTCTAATATTGTTTCAAGTTTAAAAATGTCTTAATTTAAGTTCCTTGGAGATAGTAGGTGATGTGGCCACTGCTAGTGTATTTTTTAATTCATTGTTAGAAAAGAGTTCCCCTAATCCCAAATTATTCCCCCCCAAATAATGTGTGTGTTTGGTGTTTCTGGGTATAATGTACAATATATTACTTTTGATGTTGATCAGGAAATTTGAAAAGGAAGTTTAGTGACTGGCTAAAATATGTATTTGGTGCCAAATGATTATTTTAATCTCCTGTTACCTTTGGAAAAATCCCTGGATTGTCTATGTGTGTTTTCTCATCAATAAAATCATAGTGTTGAACTTTATGACCCTTAAAATCTCTTCTGGCTCTTGATTCTGCAATTCAATCGCAGGCTAATGTCCACAACAAAGAACAGGAATCAATAAATGTATTTATTGTCCTGCTGATTATCTACTGTTAACCTTCACTGAAGATAATTGATCTTCCATGCTCCACAATGGGTCCCCCAGATCCTAAGTAAAAATGTTTTTCAGTGAAGGGATGGACGTTTCAGAGCTGAGGAAACCATTTCAAACACACTGTGAAAAACAACCCCAATTCTGTTCCCTCTCGACCTCTGCTGCACTCACTGGTGAACCTCCAGCTCTTAGTCAAACTACCCATTTGTTTTCTCTGAAGAAAGAAAGTCATATCTCATTGTTTATTGGTTCTATAGTAATTAGTGATATTTAAACTTGGTCGAGCCTTCAGTGTTAACTACCCACCTTCCACCTATCTCTAGGTGATCCTACAGCAGCTATTCTGAATTTCCAGCCCTCCTGTAAAGCTCCTACTACAACCTGGCTAATGACCTTGACTTTGTTTTTCACTGAGAAGATAAGAAACTGTCAGTTTCTTTATAAATTTGTTTTTTACTCCAATACATTGATCTAAGATTTCTACCCATCTTTCTTTTCTTACTTCTTCTTTCCCTCCTCCATTGGAAACAAGGGTTTCCTCTATTCTGAAGGGTCCCGATCCATTTTCACTGTTAATTTCATAACAAACTGTCAACTGAGAACTTGGCTTCATCCATTCCTTCCTTTCCTTCTTTAGTCTTTCACTTTCCCTCTCACAGGCTTCTCCCCTTCAGCCTCAAACATGCTCAAGTATTGACATCCCAGAAGACCTTTCCTGAGGCTCTTCTTCGCCCTTAAAGTCCTGGACTCCTCATTCCCTGACTCCATTCCTGTCATCCCTCATCAAAGTCTTAAGCTGACTTTAATGTGCCTTCACATCATTGTGATCAAACTGTGTTGCTAAAAATCACCAGTGCCTGAAAAATGTCAAATGACTTATCTTTTTCCACTGTATTTTGAGTGACATATCTGGGCCCTTATATATTTTGAAAATCTCTTCCTGCTTGAATATCTCTTTTCTTTCGGTGTCCTGGCGAAGGTCAGAAACTGTCTTGTCCTTGCCTAACTTTGGGGTTCATTTCTGATCTACATTTTACCTTAACTTTGTACCTACAAAGCCCTTTTATCTCTTTTTAACAACTCTATTGGGGAAAAAGTAATATATAATATAATTATTTACAGTAAATAAACTGCACATGTTTAAAGTGTACAATTTGATAAGTTCAAACATTTATAAACCACTAATTAGATAGCGAATATATTCATCGTCACCAAAAGTCGCCTCTCACTGCACTCCACCCTTTCCCTGCCATTAGGCAGCCATTGAGCAGCTTTCTGTCACTATAGCTTACTTTTCATTTTCTGGAATTTTATATAAATTCATATATACACAATATGTACTTTTTTGATCTGTGATCTGTATATTGCACTGTGTGTCCACCAGCCAGAGTCAGTGCATCTCCCATCACTATATATTTGACCCCCTTTACTCTTAACTATGTCCCCCTTATCTCTGGTAACCACCATGCTATTATCTATGTCTATGAGTTTTTGTTTGTGTATCTTGTTTGTTTCTTTGTTGATTGCAATTTTATATCCCACATATGGGTGCAATCACATGGTTCTTAACATTTTCTGACTTATTTCACTTAGTATGATATTCTCAAGGTCCATCGAAGTTGTTACAAATGGCAGTATTCCATCTTTTTTTTTTAATTTTATTTATTTATTTTTAGAGAGAAGGGAAGAGAGGGAGGAAGAGGGAGAGAAACATCAATGTGTGGTTGCTTCCCATGCGTCCCCCACTGGGAACAAGGCCTGCAACTCTGGCACGTGCCCTGACTGGGAATCAAACCGGCAACCCCTTTGTTCGCAGGCCCACGCTCAATCCACTGAGCTACACCAGCCAGGGCTATTCCATCTTTTCTTATGGCTGAGTAATATTCCATGTATGTACCACATCTTCTTTATCCATCACCCATCAAAGGACACCAGTTGTTTCTGTGTCTTGGCTACTGTGAATAATGCTGCAATGAAAATAGGGGTGTGTAGATCTTTTCAAATAAATGTTTTCAAAATTTTCTGGCAGATACCCAGAAGAGGGGTTGCTAGGTCATACGGTAACTATTCCTAATTTTTTGAGGAACCCCATACTCTTTTTCATAGTAGAACAAATTCTCCACTTCACTAGCTATTAGACAAATGCAAATCAAAACTACAATGAGATACCACCTCGCATCTCTTAGAATGGCTATTATCAACAGGACAAGTAGTAAGAAGTGTCCGGGAGGTTCTGGAGGAAAAGGAACCCTCATTCACTGCTGGTGGGGATGTAAACCTGTCAACACTTTTTATGTGTTTGTTTGTCATCCATATAGTTTCTTTAGTGGAGTTTTTTTTTTTTTTTTCAATTTTTTGCTGATTTTTAAAACAATGGCTGATTCACTAATATTATCACCCAGTCTTCTGTGGCTCATCTTTTCATTTCCTTACCAGTGATTTTTCTGGAAGAACAAAAGTTTTTATTTTAATGAAGTGCAATTCATCACTTTAAAAAAATGAATAGTGTTTTTTATATTTTATCTAAGAACTCACTATCTAACTCAAGATCACAAGATTTTCTTATATGCTTTCTTCTAGAAATTTTATTGTTTTAAATTTTAAATTATGGTTTATAATATAAAGTATGGATCAAAGTTCATCTTTTCCATACAAATATCTGATTGAGCATCATTTATTGAGTAGTTTATTCTTTCTCCATTGAATTGTCTTTGCCTCTTTAATGGAAAACAATTAACTACGTATGTGTGGATCTATTTCTGTACACTCAGTTCTGTTCTATTGACCTGTCTGTCTATCTTAATATCAGTACTGCACTATCTTGATTACTGGAGCTTGTAATGTCTTAAAGCCAAATAGTGCAGTCTTCCAACTATGTTCTTTATCAAATTGGTTTGGCTATTCTAGGTCCTTTGTATTTTTGCATGAGGTTGAGATCATTTTGAAGTCATTGATATAGTGTATCTCGCCACTTATTTGTCTTTTTTAATTTATCTCCGCAGCTTTTTATAGTTTTTAGTGTATAGATGTATCCTTTGTCAGGTGTATCTCTTAGTGTTTTAATTTTTTCTTTGCTAATGTAAATGACATTGTCTTTTTAAAATTCTCTTCCATTTCTTGTTAGCAGTATATTGAAAGACAGTTGATTTTTGTATGTTGGTCTTGCATCCTGCAACTTGCTGAACTTACTTTTTAGTTCTGTAGCTTTTCCATAGGTTCCATAGAATTTTCCAAGGAAATGTCATGTCATCTATGAATAAAGGCACTTTTATTCTTCCTTCCCAATGTTGAAGACTTATATTTACTTTACTTTGCTTATTGTGCTGGGTATGATCTCCAGTACAACGTTGAATAGAAATGGTAATAAAAAGACATTACTTTCATGTTCCTGATTTTACAAGGAAAGAATTCAGTCTTAAACAATTAAGTATACTATTAGCTGCAGGTTTTTCATAGATATTCTTTATCAGGCTGAGAAAGTTTCTTTCTATTCCCAATTTGATGAGAGATTTCACTTTTGCTTAAAATCCAGAATAAATGTTGAATTTTGGATCATGTAAAGTACTTGTGAAAAATTCAAGAGATGATCATACTATTTTCCATTTTTAGTTTAGGGAATGACATTTATCAATTTTCGAATGAGAAACTAATGTAACTGGGGTAAACTTCACTTGGTCATTATATATTATTCCTTCTATATATTAGATTTTACTTGCTTAACTTTTATAAATAATTTTAATCTATATATGGAAGTATGTAGGTTTATTTTCTTGTAATACAGGGGAGGGAAAAAGTAGGTTTACAGATGTGAGTATGCAAAACAGAGTTTATCCTTGTATTATTATTTATTAGTTATTACATTATTTATTTGTATTACAACTATAAACCTACTTTTGCCCCACCCTGTATATTCATCTGCTTTGGGTATTGGAGTAATAATGTTGGCCAGATTCAATGAGTTCAAGTATTCTCTCGTCTCCAATTTGTTGTAAGAGTTTGTATAGAATGGGTATTATTTTTTCATAAATGGTTGGCATAATTCACCAGTGATGCCACATGTACCTGGAGTTTTCTTTGTGGGAAGATTTTTTAAAAATTTAATTGATTTACAAAACATTTAAGGAAGAACTAACACCTATCCTTCATTGACTATTCCAAAAAATCCAAAATGATGGAAGACTCCCAAACTCTTTTTATGAAGCCAGCATCATCCTAATCCCAAAACCAGAAAAAGACACAACAAAAAAAGAAAACTTCAGGCCAATATCACTGATGAACATTGACGCTAAAATCCTCAACAAAATATTAGCAAACCGCATCCAGCAATACATCAAAAAGATCATTCACCATGACCAAGTGGGTTTCATCCCAGGGATGCAAGGATGGTACAACATTCGCAAAACAATAAACGTAATACATCACATAAACCAAAGCAAAGACAAAA
>PVJI01020099.1:0-29681 GCA_004026765.1 Micronycteris hirsuta | reverse complement strand
AAGGGGGGCGGAGTCTTGGGGATCCCCTGTGCAGGGAAGTTCCCGGTAGTTGTGCTGGGACCGTAGCCTCTGGGGGCGGGGCCTGAGCGCACAATGGCGCCTTCTCCGCTCTCCGCACCCACACCACCTCCTGCAAGCACTTCGGGCCCCTCTGCGCTGGCTCCGGGGGTCACTCCGGGGTCGGTGGACGGGCTGCACAGCTCCAATCCTCCGAGGGTCTCCCCAGCGAACTTTCCTGTGAGGCCCGGTGTTCCTCCGGCCGCGGACTCCACTCCCTCACCTGCTCTCGATCTGCGCTGTTGAGTTGCGCCCCGCCTTCCCCCAGGTTCTCTCTGCACACGAATGCAGACCTGCTGAGTCCACCGGTCTCTCGGCCGGCCCCACTGGGTCTGGATGAGCCGGGCGCAGACCGAGCTTCAGTCGGTCCCCGTCTGGGTTTGCTTCAGCCCCGCGGGGACCGCCCCTCCAACCGCGGACCTGCCGTCTGCTCACCTGCTCGCCGCGGGGTCGCGGAGCGCTCTCCCTTCGCTCTGCACCTTCTGGCTCACCAAACTGGATGAGTGTATCTTCTTTAATACCTTGGTTGTCGGACTTCCTCTCAATATGATTTTCTGTCAGATCTGGCTGTTTTTGGATGTGTAGATTTCTGTTTTTTTCCCTTGTTTGGCTGTGCGAGGCGGTAAGGTGCATTCACCTATGCCGCCATCTTAGGAAGTCTAATATTTTCATTATATGCTTAATACCATATCCATAATTTAACCAACCACTTTCCCTGAAAATAAGCAAATGATTACACCTATATTTTTAAGATACAGAGCCAAGCTATGTAATATTAGCATCATTAGTATAGTTATAATCTTGAGATCTTACCAACACCAGAATGTATTTACCCTAATTAAATTGCCCCAAGGAGGGGGAATTTTTGGTGTTCAAATCATCTTTTTGTTTTTGATAGACACACTAAATAACCATGTAGAACACACAACAAAGCTATAAGCAACATCCCAATATTATCTGAATATAAGAGATTAATACCAATAAAAATAGTTATGGGATTATGAAAAAATTTCTAAAGATCCAAATATAGCAAACCATACTTCAGATACCCAAAGGAAATTACTTCTTCTGTACTATACCTCATGTCTAACCAATAGATCTCATTACGATTAGAAAGATTTTTCAAATATTTTATTTATTTTTATTTTTTATTTTTTAATTACTTTATTGTTGTTCAATTACAGTTGTCTGCATCCTCTCCCCTCCCCTTCCTCCACCCATCCAAACCCACTTCCCTCCCCTGCCTCCATCCTCCCCCTTGTTTCTGATATTTTATTTATTTATTTTTAGAGAGAGGGGAAGGAAGGGAGAAAGAGAAGAAGGGAAACATCAATGTGTGGTTGCCTCCCTTGCGCCCCCTACCGGGCACCTGGCCCACAACCCAGGCATGATCCCTGACTGGGAATCGAACCAGCGATCCTTTGGTTCACAGGCCTGCTCTTAATCCACTTGAGCCACATGAGCTGGGGATCGATTAGAAGGATTTTTAAAAGTATTTTATTTACTTAGTTTTAGAAAGAGGAAAAGGTAGGAAGAAAAAGATGGAGAGAAACATCAATCGGTTGTCTCTCATATGTGCCCCAACCAGGGACTGAACCTGCAACCCAGGCATGTGCCCTGACCAGGAACTGAATTGGCAACATTTCATTTGGTGAGATGACACCCAACAAACTGAGCTACACTGGCCAAGGCTTTCATTGATTTTTATTAGATATATTAATTAACCTGTTTCAGGGATTAAATAAAAGTCCATCTTTTCTATACTTTTTATTTTTCAAGTAGAATATGAAGATTTACATATAGCTAAGCTATGAAAGCTAATAGCAATTTAACTACAAAAGCTGTATTTAGTCAGATGGGAAAATTTGAAGACCAGTAGATCTCTCCCTATCAGAGGTTCCCCCTATGCAGAATGCCCAAACTGGAACAGAAGGATAAGAAGTAGAAAAATGCATACAGCAGTGCCAAATATTTACCAAGCATTCGTTTATGCATTTTGCATGTGCCGGTTCACTGAATTGTTCCCAAAACCCTTATACCTATGTAATTTTATCCCTAAACATGGGTTATAAGATTTAACAGAGTACAAGATGTCCAGTTAAATTTCAATTTAAGAAATACAGCAAATCATTTTTAGTGTAAATTTGTCTCAAATATTCCATTGATTATACTTATACTAAAATAGTATGTGTTTATCAAAATTAACATCTTATATTTTATCTGGAAGCCCTACCCTAAAAGCACATGAATTTTTTAGCTGACAAAACTCAGATATATACATAAAAAATTTATAGAAGACAAAACTGAGACATGTAGAACTTAAATATAACACTGAAGCAATATAAAGTTTCAATTCCAGGTCTATCTGTCTTCAAAACTCAAACTTTTCTACCTTACTCTACTATCTTATGTCATAGAAATTCTCTAGTAGGCATGCACATATACATACACACACAAACACACACATATGAAAAGCATAAATGAAAACTCAGCTCTTGATTTTTTTTGAGTGGCTCCTTTCATCTGTGATTACCCAAAAGTTTCACATTAATGACATGATCTCATGATCTTACGACATAACTTAACAACTTTTCTTAAAACTTGCTTTGAACTTAAAAGTCTCAGTTCTTCACCATATTTATTTTGTTCTCAGAAAAGCTATCAGTGTGGAATCCTGGAGCACACAGACTTCCAAATGTGCCTGGCATCTGAACCCATCTGGGATAAAATACTGATAAAATCATATCCAAGGGTATTGTAGGTGATTTACTCTTTTAAATAAAAATGGGAGATATTGGAAATAGTCCCTTATTTGAGATACGTTGTTGACAGAGGGTAGAAAGATATTCATACTGTTGAGTTAGGATTTGTCCCCATACCTGAGTACAGAGACCATGAATGTAAGCCTCATGAAGCTCAGAAGAGAGAAGATGCTGAAATTGAAGGGGACTGGGTCCACCTTATTAGGAAACAAAAAACCTCCACTTCTTACTTTCCATTTATCACTGTGTCTTGACTTAGGTGTTCATAAGAATCTTGTAGGGAGCTTCTTTGAAATTTAGACTCCTGGGCACTAAAATCAAATACTCTAATTAAATGGGCCTGACGTGAGGCCAAGACATGTGCAAGACAAGTTTTCTAAGTGATTCTGGTATGGGTGGTCCATGAAATAATCTGTAGAAACACCACTGTATGCCAAGGAGAGAATTTTCAGGGGAAATAAATCCCTATAAGAGTTCACTGTCAATATTGATTCATTCCATAGGCAGAACTGGTAACTTTTTTACTTTGACTATGGTAGGTCTAGTCAAATTGCTTCTCAGCTGCTGCTAGTGTCTTTTATCAATAATCTTTCCAATTGAATCTCAAAAGTAAATCAATGAAACAGCTGTAATAGAATTAAATTAAAGAACTACTAAAATATGGAGTCATAAGTATGAGATAAAATTAAATTTATGAAAGTCCAATATCAATACTAGAGAAAAATTTGTAATTAACTGAGAAGGAATAGAAAACACTCAATCTCCCAATAATTGCCATGGTTCTGATATTAAGGCAGTGTGACTTTTAATAAGGAGAGTATTTAATATGCCTCCCTTTTGTTTCTTGACTTTGCAGAAAATTGAATTGAATACCAAAGGCATATGTTAGGGTAATCGATCATCCTTAATAAAAATAATAGTAGTAATATTAAGTCGATAAGTTATGAAAGAAGAATAACATAGGCTTAAAATATTGGATTTATAGCCCAAAACAACGGTAAGCCTGATCATGGCCATTTTAGAATATCAGATGTTTCAAAACAGATACCTCTGTAACAAGGTTCTCTCTACTCTCTTTCCCCCAGAATACTGTATGCTACTATAGTTCTGAGTGGAAGATGAGGGAATTATAGGTAAGCTTAGGATATATATATATATATATATATATATATATATATGCCTTTCTAACTCACATTGCATATCCATAAAATTTCAAAAAATTAATAGTATTCACCAAGTGGTCTTGATTTTATTTAAGTTGTTCCCAGAACCCATTGACAGATGTTCCCTGGTAGCCTTAAATGCAGGCCATATTCGCAGACCTACTGAATTAGAGCCCAAGAATCACTGACTGCTCACTGTATACTCTGTGGCCCTTAACTACACTGCATCCTGAGGAACTGAACCACACTGAATATAAATAACATGCTATGATTTAAAATAACTTACAACAAATATGTTGCAAATTATCTCCTACTCTCAAATAATAGATACTAAAAAACAACTGCCTAATTGCTGGTCCATTGTGCTAGTTTTCTATTGTTCTGTACCAAATTTCCATAAACCTAGCAGCTTAAAACAACACAAATTTATTATTAGCTCATGATTTCTATAGGTCAGGAGTTGGGTTGGCATTACTATGTTCTCTGTTCATAATCTCATAAGGCTGAGATCAAAGTATCAGTGTTCTCATCTGGAGCTTGGCATCCTCTTCCAAGTTTATTTAGGTTGTTAGCAGAATTCAGTTACTTACGGCTGTAAGACTGAGGTCACCATTTCCTTGCTCACTATCCTTAGTGGCTACTCTCAGCTTCTAGAGGTTTCTTACATTCTTTGCTTTGTAGCCCCTCTCCACCTTCAATGTTGGCAACAGACACCATCCCTCTCACTGAATCCTTACACTTCCAATATTACACTAAGAAGAGTTCAGTGCCTTTTCAAGACTCATATGATTAGGTCTGACCTACCTAGGATTATCTCCCTATCTTAACATCAACTGATTTAAAGATTTCAATGGCAACTGCAAATAACCTTTGTCATGAATTCTAACATGATGGGAGTGATATCTCATTATATTCACTGGCACTACTGATGCTAAAGGGCAGAGGATCACATAAGAATGGGCAAGGGACATTGTGGGTCTTCATAGAATCTTGCCCATCACATCTCCCTTATATTTCTAAGTTAAATGTGTGATGTTTGAAAAGTCTGAAATACTTTATTATTTATCTTTGCACAGTGCCATTAAGTGCAGAGTTGGCAGTCCTATTTCATACAGATAATGATGAAAATTTCAGAACTATTCTGCCATACTGTCTTGTGTGGCTGTTATTACAACTCTAATACCAACTTTAGCCTGAGAGAAATGCAAATACACAGAATTTGCATAAACCTTTACCGTATACTAAGTATGTAAGCATACAGTCTTCATGTCTGCTTTACAACAATCATATTGGTTCATTTATAAACAGGGCACTGAGATCCAAATATGTCAAACAATGTCGCAGAAAAAGAGCAGGGTGTTTACATGGACATATAGCATTCCTTATAGAAAGTTACAGCTCCCTCTCTCTATTCTTCATAACCAAATTAGCACCACAGAGAGGATGAAATATAATATACAGACCAATTTAGAAGAAAATGAAGTAAATTATAATCTTTTACAGGCTTCCTAAATGGTATTTTCCTATTCAAATATCCCAGTGTATCTTTAAATTGGATCCATTCAAGTCTTGAAGGGTAGATTTTAGATATTAGATATTGGATGAGAGAATTGCGTGTGTGTGTGTGTGTGTGTGTACATGCACAGATGCTCTGAGGTGAAGAGCGATGGTGAGAAAAGCCAAATGCCTAAAATCACATCACAGACAGACCTGCCTGCTCTGTTTATGTTAAGGTTGGCCTGGGTTTAGGTTACTTACAAAAGTTAAGGAAGATTCTAGTAACTATTTATACTAACTTCCATTGATGAAGGAAATAGTCTTGGTCTAATCTGGTAGCTACTAGCCACATGTAGGTATGGAGCACTTGAATGTGGCTAGTATGACTGAAGAACTGAACTTACAATTATATTTAATTTTAATTAATTAAATATACAGGTGCACCTAATGTTTACCACATTTTACAATGAAGGTCTAGGTTCAAAGTTCAGTTAACAAACCAGTTGGAGACACAGCCTTTTACATACAGTTATGTTGCATATATATACATAAGTTTCTTGAGTACAAAGGACTCAAGTGATTGAGTGAGTGATTACAGATGTTCAATAAAGAATGTTAGTTTGCAAATCTAAAACGCTGGCATACATTTTAGGCCAGTGGTTCTCAAATGTCCCAACTTGTATCAGCATCCCAACTTGTTGGAAATGTAAATTATCAAGTCCAGACTAAAACTTAAATCATAGACTCAAAGGTTCTGGTCCAGCAATCTGCTGTTAATAAGCAGTTTTTAATGCACTTATGAAAACCCCCATTGTAGAACAATAATAGTGTACTAAATAATTGATTAAATAATTATTTAACACAGTAATTTATTTTCTTTACTACATAGTTAAGTAAATAAATATGTAACATTTCAAAACTGCCTTGCATATCAATGACAAAGATACTCATTCATTTTATGATTCTGTTTAAAATAAAATGAAAAAGCCAAGGAGGTACCTCTTCCTAGCCTGATGGATCACTTATTCTATTGGCATATTTCCTGGGCTTCTAATAGCTGTCCCAGTGAGAGGAATTTCTGTCAGATATTTTGTCATACAAAACGCTGCAGCAGCTTTGAGACTCCTGCCAACGAGGGTTTCTTCAGCGGCATTGCTGCTTTGAGGGTAGAAAAAAGGTCCCAAAGGAATCATTTGGTTTTAAGCCAAATGTGTCTAAAACTGTTCAGTATCAGAGCAATTATGTGAAAAGTGAAAATTTTCAATTAGTCAGCCATTTTTATGTCTAACACATTATTAGATAAAAGCAGGATTTGTTGTATTCTTTCTTTCCATTTTTAGTCTTTTTTTTTCCTTCAGTAAACTGACTGAAATAACCCATGGTTTAAAGATCAAAAACTTCTAATTTGTAAAGGGCTAGAATTTCATTACAAAGCAAAGTTCAAAATCCATTTTACCACTAAGAAGAATTCTATCTCATTTTTCATTGAAAGTTGTCCTGGCTATTTTTGTTTTCTTTATGTTTTAATGAACCACCTTTCACTAAATGCCAGAGTGTCAAGGTAGAAAAAACATGGGGTTAATATCAGGCTGATGTGGTTGTGAAATCCAAGAAGCACACTGCTTGCATGCCCTTGAGTGTTATTTGATCCTTGTGCCTCAGTTTCCTCATCTACAAAATGGAAATACTAACACTTAACTCAGATAATGGTTGTATGAATTAAATTAGTAATAAGTGTGAAAGTGCCTAACATATTATTCAAAAGTTACCAAAGCTGATCCACAAGAAAGAAAACATTCTTATGATTAAAATGGATATTTCCTGTGAAAAAAGCCAACATATCTTAATATTATTGTTAGCTACAATATATTATTTTATTCTCTTGATAGTTTTTTCATTAAAAACAATTAAATTAACATATCCTATTTCTCTATTTAACTGGAGGTTTTTATTACTTTCAAACATTTCTTTTCAGATAATTGCATTCCTGATGAAGATACTTAGTTTCAATTTCATTTGATCCTTAGTGCCTGCTTTAGTGCTTGATGGTTTATTAATCTATATTTTTATAAGCTTATGAATTAAATAATTAAGATGCTTCCTTCTATTCCATTCTCTTAGTGTTTTATTTTTTCAACTTTATTGAGACATAATTTATAAACAGGATCTGTATATATTTATGGTATACAACTTGTGTACTATACGTTGAGAAATGATCACAACATCAAGCTAATTAACATATCCTTAACCTCACACAGTTACCATTCTCTTTGTTTGTGGTTAGAACACTTAAGATTTACCCTCCTAGCAAATTTCAAGTATACAATACAGTATTATTAACTCTAGTCACCACGCTGTACATTGGATCTCCAGAATTTATTCAACTTGCATAACTGAAACTTTGTACCCTTTGACCAACATTTCTCTATTTCCCATTCCTTCCTGCTCCTGGCAACCACCATTCTATTCTCTGATTCTATGAGTTTTAATATGTTTGACATATAAACAAGATTATGCAACATTTATTTTTCCATGTCTGGCTTATTTCACTGAACATAATGTCCTCCATTATTTCAAACTTAAATAAAAGTTGCAAGAAAACTCATTTATAGACTTCACTGGATTCATCAATTGTTTATATTTGCATTTTATCCCAGTTGCTTTATCATTCTCTCCATTCATGCACACATACACACATTTCAGTACTCCAGAGTGTACCTCCTAAGGACAAGTACTGTGTTTTCTCTTATATAACCATAGCACAAGAAATATAACATGAATAGAATTCAATTACCTAAACTTCAGCCCATATTCAGATCTTGTCAATTTTCCCAATACAATAATCTCCTTTATATTTATTCCCCTTCATGCCAAGTCCAGGATCAAATCCAAGATCATGCTTTGCATTTATTTGTCATGTCTCCTTTAGTGTTTTATATTCTGGAGCAGTTCCTCAGCTCTTCATTGTATTTCTCGCTTTTCTTTGTTGTTTCTTCATGATCAGATTCTGTTTTTACATTTTTGACAAGAATAAAAACTACTTCTAATCCATTGTTAGTTATGTACTATAAAAGTTACTTGCAAACAAACACAAAAGGTATGAAATTTATTAAGACTAATCTAGATATGAGTCACAAAATTCATGCCCATTGTTATCAGAAATAGTATAAAACGGTGGAAAGAATATAAATTCTGGAGTCAAATAGTCTGGGCTCCACAAATCTCTAATTGCATAATTTTGACATGAAATATTTCTGCCTTGGGTTTCACATTTATAAAAAAGGATGTTAACAGAAACTACTTCATCCATTTAGTGTAAGAATTTATTCTGATATATGTAAGTCATTGAGTATGGTGACTGGCACATAGTGAGACTCAATAAACACCATGGATCATTGATTATATATATATATATATATATATATATGTAATACATATACATATATATGTAATAAGTCTGTTTATTTTAATTTGTATCCAAATCTTGTTACAAATATAAGTCGATTTTTAAAAATATACTTAATTCCTGCTCTAAACAGAGAAGTGTCATTCAAAAGGTCCAAAATTTATAATTAAATTACAGAGAAATAAATATATTTGAAAACATTTTCAAATCTGAAGTGACTTTTTAAAAATATTTTCATTTGGTTCTAACTTTTCCTACTTAGAAAAAATAAATTAGTATCTTTTTTGCTCTCTTAATGTATTTTATAATAATATAACTATATATGGTCTCAAATCTAATAACATTAAATCACCACTGTTGATGACTTCTAACCATATGGTGAAATTTTGTTTATCATTATCCTTCATTCACAGTGCTCTAATGGATTTTAGCTTTTTTAACAACACATTCTAACTAAAATAAATGTTGCTTATTCAAGTAACATTTAGAATCACCGGTGACCTTGGTAGAATTCGAATGAGATAATTTGTTTATATTTTTAATTAATTAATTAATATTTTTGAATTTTTAAATTGTTGTTCAAGTACAGTTGCCTCTAATTTTCCCCCAACACTTTCCCTCACCCTCAATTCTACCCCCTTTGGCTTTATCCTTGGGTTCTTTATACATGTTCCTCGATGACCCCTCCCCTTCTTTCCCCCTTTATCCCCCACCTTCCCTCTGGTTACTGTCAGTTTGTTCTTTCTTTAGGAAGGAAAATCTCAGATGTTCCATGCAGCAATATTTTCACCAATATGCCCCCTAGAGCAAGGGATGCAAAGGAAAGGATAAACAAATGGGATTTCATCAAAATAAAAAGCTTCTGCGTGGCTAAAGAAAACATCAGCAAACTGTAAAAGGAACTAACCATATGGGAAAACATATTTACCAATTATACCTTAGACAAGGGTTTTATCTCCAAAATATATAAAAAACTTATACGACTCAACACCAGGAAGACTAACAATCCAATAAAAAATGGGCCAAGGACCTGAACAGACACTTCTCCAAGGAGGACATACAGAGGGCCCGGAGACATATAAAAGGATGCTCAACATCACTAGTCATTAGAGAGATGCAAATTAAAACCACAATGACATACCACTTAATACCAGTCAGAATGGCCATCATAAACAAATCAACAAACAACAAGTGCTGGCAAGGTTGTAGAGAAAAGGGAACCCTAGTACACTGTTGGTGGAAATGCAGACTGGTGCAGCCACTGTGGAAAACAGTATGGCATTTCCTCATAAAACTAAAAATGGAACTGTCTTTTGACCTGGTAATTCCACTGCTGGGATTATGCCCTAAGAATCCTGAAACATCAATTCAAAAGAACCTATGTACCTCAATGTTCATAGCAGCACAATTTACAACAGCCAAGTGCTGTAAGTAACCTAAGTGCCCACTGGTAAATGAGTGGATCAAAAAACTGTGGTACATTTATACAATGGAATACTATACAGCAGAAAGAAAGAAGGAGCTCCTACCTTTAGTGACAACATGAATGGATCTGGAGAGCATTATGCTAAGTCAAATAAGCCAGGTAGTGAAAGAAAAATACCATATGATCTCACCTATAAGTGGAACCTAATCATAAAACAAACAAGCAAGCAAAATGCAACTAGAGACATGGAAACAAAGAACAAACTGACAGTAACCAGAAGAGAAGGGGGAGAGGGATAATGAGGAAAGAAAGGGAAGGGCCATCAAGGAACATGTATTAAGGACCCATGGACAAAGCCAAAAGGGAGAAGGATTCAGGGTGGGAAGTAGGAGTAGGTGGACTGGGTGGAGTGATGGGGGTAGAATGGAGACAACTGTACTTGGACAACAATAAAAAAAATGAATAGAGGTTATTGTCATGTGAAGTCTTGAAAGATAAGTGGAAGTGATTGGGGTTGAACTGTAGTGGTGATGCCATGTGGTCTTCAGACCATTTCTTTTTCCTCTTGGACCATGGGAAGACTATATTCCTCCTTCTCTTTAGTCTAGGAGAGTCGTGTGATCATTGTCGCCAAAGGAATGTGGGTAATAGTGATGTAAGGTACTACTAGACCTGACTTTTTTTTTCAGGTAATTTTTTAAAATTTTATATTTCGATCACAGTTTACATTCAATATTATTTTGTATTGGTTTCATTTTTTTAGGTTTGTGTAAAACCTTTTATTTATACTTAGTTTCATGGGAGAGTATAGAATTGAAAACAGTGGCCAGACAATCACATCCCTCACAGAATGGTCCCCCTGATATTTCCAGTACCCACCCGGCACCATCCATAGTTATTATGATATTATTGACTCTATTCCCCTATGCTGTACTTTACATTCCCATGACTATTCTGTAACGACCAATCTGTACTTCTCAATCCCTTTTTCATCCAGTCCCCCTAACCCCTCCCCTCTGGCAAACAACAGACTGTTCTCTGTTAGACCTAACTCTTGAAACAACCAATGCCATCCTACATCTATGTTCTCTCTTGCAGTTTATTGCTGACCGTGATGGAAGGGATCCTATGGAGAACACAGAAGTCCACAGGGGATGGAGAAGGATGGAAAGAGGCAGAATGCTTTAGTCAGAGCCTGATGAAGACCCTCTACAGCTAGATGATTTTCAGGGCACTTTGTACAAGGATAATGCAATATTGCATTGATTCCCAGGTACTTTTCCTCCCTACATTTTAGCTTCTTTGTAATAAGAATGCTTCTTAAAATTAAGGCGACAAGGAATGCCCCATAGTTTAACTGGGGGAATGTGTTTTCTTCCTTGTCCCCACACAAAATAATGCATCTTATAATAGATGGCAGCTTTGTTTTGATTGACTGTAGTAAATCTTTGTAGGTTAAGATAATGAGATGATGGGGAGTTTGTTATAGCAAGGAGCACTAATTACTCTATTAAAAGTAGACTGTGGTTCCCAGATAAAAATAATGGTATAAGCAAATACTCACGACTTAAAACAGTTTTGTTTGTTTTAGAAGCTGCAAACAGTTAGGTCTGAGTGAAACGTAAATTGTGGAATGGCAAATGGCAGTAACTACCCAGCAGAATGTGAGTGGAACCAGCAAATGTTCTGGTATTTAATAATGCATTTCCTCTTGGTGGTGAACTGCATAATCAGGAATATTTATTTGAATGATGTTTGTGGCTTTTTCTGTACAGTTTTAGTAATGGAAGCATATTTTAAGAAATATTTTGAGGGAGATAAGGCAAATAATTAAAACTCATGCTATTTTACTTGATAACTTATTAAGAATAGTTATACACGTGATATATGAAATTATTTTACTGAAAATAAGGTTATCTTACATAAATATTTTATGTTAACATAGTTATTCTTATATAATACATTTTACCACTGCAGTCTCCTTGTTAATGATCTTTTTATCCTTAGCTTTTGTATGGAAGAAATGCAATCTTAACAGATTTGTTGATTACTCCAATAATACAATGTAGAACTTCAGTTGTATGCAAACTTCAGTATACAAACATCAGTGATCACAGATGCAATTCAAACTTCATATTTCTAGGCTATTTTTAAAAGCCCATTTCAATGAAAAAAAAACATATTTTGGAGGGGTTTTTTTTGTCCTTAGGCCACTGACCCTAACAAGGAGTTCATAATAAATGGTAGAAATATTGGTATACTTTCAACATCCTCTGAAAAAAATAAAAATAGAATTAATGTGTACTTGCTTAGCTCAGGAGCATTAAACTCAGGAATCATGCTTCTTTTTTCACATCAGGGTTTCCAAATAATACTCTGTACCAATAAAAACATGGTGAAAAGAGACTTAGAGGATCCCTTGAAACAAGAAGCTAAGATATTCCCAGGTTCTTGGATTTGGGGTTGATTATAACAGTGTTTCCCCAGACTTCTGAATAATGACTTCCTTTAGTTCTCTATAGTTTTGATGCACAAAATAAAATTGTATTTTGTGTACTTGATTATATATATATATATATATATATATATATATATATATATATATATGCATACATACCTTGGTTATGTTATCAAGTGAGCAAAATAGAATTTGTTTGGGATCTAATAATGATGCCACTCTCCAGGATAATCTAATTTAGAGGGGTCCCAGCTGTGTCTAGAGACAAAGAATAAGGTAGAAGGGACTTATGGTGTCTGACTAGATAAAATGTCAAATTCTATGCTTTCCCAAATAAAACCAAACATATTCACTTTTATCTATTTTATATGTTGGGATATACATGATAATTTTAAAAATTAGTGTGTATTTGTCTTCCACAAACTGGAAACATGGAACAGACTGACAGTGACCAGAGGGGAGGGGGTGAGGGGTAATGGTGGAAAGAAGGGGAAGGTATCAATCAAAGAACGTGTATGAATGGCCCACGGACATGGACAACAGTGTGGGAATTAACGGTGGAAGTGAGGGTAGGTGGAAGAGGGCAAAGGAGGGGAAATTGAGACTATTATAATGGAATAACAATAAAAATAATGAAAAATTAGAGTGTAAAGGCTTCTAAAGCCCATTTATATCCCATTTAAAACAGTGATTAAACAGGAAGACAATGGAATCAATCTGCATTGAATGTCCTCAACAAGCACTTGCTAACTGCAGACATTTGAGTGAATTACACTAACTCTGGATCTCAATGAGTTGATCATATATGCATGGGTTTATTTCTGGGCTCTTGATTCTGTTCCATCTGTCTATGTTTCTATTTTTATGCCAGTTTCATACTGTTTTCATTATTATACATTTTAATGCAGTTTGATATCAGTAAATATGATGTCTTTAGCTTTGTTCTTCTTGCTCAAAAATTACTTTGGTTATTTGAGTTTTTTGTGGTTCCACATAAATTTTAAAAAGTAAACTTTCTTTTCTTTTTTTTTAAAGATTTTATTTATTTATTTGTAGAGAGAGGGGAAGGGAGAGAGAAAGAGAGGGAGAGAAACAGCAATGTATGGTTGCTCCTCACATGGCCCCCACTGGGGACCTGGCCCACAACCCAGGCATGTGCCCTGACAGGGAATCGAACCGGGACCCTCTGGTTCCCAGCCCGCGCTCAATCCACTGAGCTACACCAGCCAGGCGAATTTTAAAAAGTAAACTTTCTACTTCTGTGAAAAATGCCATTGGAATTTCCATGGAAATTGCATAGACTCTCTATATGGCTTAGGGGAGAATGGACATTTTAACAATATTAATTCTGTTGCTCCATGAGCATGAGATATCTTTCTATTTATTTGTCTCTTCTTCAATTTTTTCCACCAAAGTCTCATAGTGTACAGATCCTTAACTTCCCTACTACCTAGGATTCAAACCTACATTTCACACCAAATATAGTGAACTATTCCGGTACCATATTCATTCCATCTCTACTTCTCTCTTATTCATTGAGAACCATTACATATCAGAGATAATATAATATTTAAGCTTCTATCCTAAGAAATTCTTGTAGTTTGAAGTGAATAACTGTGCCACAGAAAATTTCTTTGACTGAGTCCTGTGTTTGGCATAAATTAAATAAAAAAATGTTTCTATAACATGAAATAATTGTTGCATGTGTCACCCAGTTTATAAACTTGTGATTAATATTCACATTCTACTATGTTAGGTCTTTCCCATTTAGCATCAGAGGGGAACTTCAACATTTCGAAGTTAATTTCATTTGCTGGGTTTTTTTTAAGTTAAATTTGGCTTTAATAACCTTTTTCTCCAAATACGGATTCTGGCTAAAATAAAACCCTTGGGATGTAAGAATATTACAGGTTGTAGTTACAGAAGTTACCAGAGGCATTAACATTTGAGTAAAAAAATCTGTCCTCATGAGATTTGCAACTTGAATCTCTGAAGGAAAAAGTTCAATTTATTTTTTAAAAAATCTAAACTTTTGAGCTCTTTGCTAAGTGATACATAGACTATGAATTTCTTAACTTGTTTTCTTAGATGTTTCCTATGTTCATTTACCTTTAGGCATCATAGTAGCCTGCATTACTTAATCTGTTTATAAATATTTGTAAAACTAAATTAATGTAGCAATTTTATGCTGTTTTCCTGAATGATGTAGTTAGCTAAGGTACTCCTGGACACTTTGTTAGCAAAAGATAATCAAGGTAAAATGTTAGTTAATATTGGAACATGAGCTTAATTGGTGAGAAATGTGTATATAGTTGGTCCTGGCCACACAAACATGGTTACTTAGTTCTTTAAATATTTAAAGTCAATGCTTGACATGAAAATTTTCCTCACTGACCTCATGTCAGGAGAGTTCACTTGGGAAATGGAATTCTCAGTCCAAAAACTCTTATTATTTTAGTCATTATATTATAAGATGAGTACATTAATGGGTACTTACACCCTTTTTCCCTTTAAATATGTCTGTTCTGAGAGAGTTTATAATCTCACTGGAAGTAAAATTTGTGTTTAACATTCCTCACTGCAGTTAACTCCCTGATGTGTACAGAATAGCTCCAATGTGCTGAGTGTTGAGTGTGCCTTACAAAAAAAATAATCTCTAAAATGCAACAACCCCCTCAGAGGGGAGGGGGGATAATGAGGGAAAGAAGGGGAAGGGTCATCAAGAAACAAGTATAAAGGACCCATGGACAAAGCCAAAGATGGGTAAGATTGAGCGTGAGAGGTAGGGTAAGTGGGGTGGTGGAGGGTGTTGGGGGTAAAGTGGAGACAACTGTGCTTGAACAACAATAAAAAAACAAACAAACAAATTAAAATAAAATACTACAACCCTGTGGGTAGTTTTTTTTTAGATGAGAAACCCGAGGCTGAAATTATTTATCTGAGATTAAATAATTTACATCACCTATATAGTAAGAAACATTTGATTATGCATGCTACCTTGAATTTGTTACATGTTATCTTCCTTTACCAGGAAAAATATGATGATATTGTATTTATTTAAAGCATATATTATCACACTTACTTACACAAACATTAACACAAATATATTCTGTAGCAGATGGGCAAACATGAGCTAATCTCTACATCTACTCCTGGCATGTCCCTATTCCACATTCATAAAGAAAAATTATTTCCTTTCCTGAATCTTCTATTCATTCTTGTAGTTCCATGCTTTTGCAAATACTATTTGCTAAGGCCTAAGATGAAAAAAGAGTTTTCCAGAAAAAGGGTTTTCAGAGAATATGAAGGAAGATGGCAAGTTTGACATAAAAGAAAGGAGAAATAGATAATTTAGGATCATGCTTAAGACATTAGATTTTATTCCAAGTGCAACTGGAAAAGATTGAAAAGCTTAAGCAAAAAATCAGATAATATGATTTGAATTTTAAAATATTACTTTGATTATTAGGTGGAGAATAGACTGATGAAAGTTGGATCAAAATTAAAAGTGGGCTTTTGAAGCATATAAATGGTCTCCAATGGTATTAAGAGTGGGTAGTAAGAAAGGATCACCTCTAATATTCATAATTTTCACGTTGTAATAATACCAGAAAAGGAGGAGGCCTGAATAAGAGAAAACAATGATCTGGAAAAAAAACAGTATGGACCAAATTTTAAATAAATCATGCAAAATACCAGAGCTATGTAAAAAAAAAGCCTATGCAAGCTCTGCTTTTCCCACTAAGATACCATACTCAACATACTGAACCTTTTTCATAATTTATCAAGTGACTAAATTCTGGAATTTCCCTTTATAAAACTGTGGCAGGATTCACCTGAATAACAAGAGGAGGAGAAAGCTAATATGTTAACCATCAGTTCTAATTGAATTGGTTTACTGTGTAACTGATGTATGTTTAGAGCGACTAAAGAGCATTTGAAGATACCCTTGCAAAGAGTTAAGTATTGCAAGTAGTGAAAGGGCATGTCTGAAAGGATCAAAATAAAGATAAATATACTTCACTCTATTTCTACTTCATATACTTTTTGAAAGCTCCACTAATTATTTTCCTGCATACAACACAAAATAGTTAACAGTGAGCTAAAGAAGAAAATATTAAGACTAAGGACCTGGGATTTGAACAGAAAATTCTAGACAAAGTGTCAGTTTGTATCAATGACCATGAGAAGATTCAAGAAAGCCAGAGCAAAAGAGATAACTGAAACACAGTTCACTGATCATTCGTTTTGATTAAGAGATTCTTCATGAGCCCTGGCTGGTGTAGCTCAGTGGATTGAGCGTGGGCTGGGAACCAAGCGGTCCCGGTTCGATTCCCAGTAGGGACACATGCCTGGGTTGCGGGCCAGGTCCCCGTGAGGGCCGTGTGAGAGGCAACCATACATTGCTGTTTCTCTCCCTCTCTTTCTCCCTCCCTTCCCTTCTTCTAAAAATAAATTAAAAAAAAAATAAAATTAAATTAAAAAAAAAAGAGATTCTTCATGAAAGGATGTGAATTAATAACAATGTGTGCAACTAAAAAAACCCAACAAGCTTTACGGAAGTGATGTGATACACACTTCAAGAGAAAAATATAATCATGGATGCTTTACTTGGGCCTGGAAGATGTATAAAGACTTTACTGGAGTTATGTCTACACTATATTATTCCCTTCAACCAGTTTCTTCAAACCTCAAATGAAGGGAAAGGAACTTGAAAGTGTGGAGATGAAGCAAAACTGGTTTTCATCATGCCTTAATATATCAGTTATCTATTGTTATGGCATGTTGTATAACAAATGAAATCATATGCATCAGTGGGTAAGCTAGGAATCACCTGAGTTAGGTTGTACTTACCTGGAGCAACTCTGCTTCATGTATCTCTCTTCCTCCTTCTTGAACTGAAAGTTTCATTCAGAAATATCCTCATGTTGATGGCAGAAGTAGAAGACTGCAAACAAAAAAATCACAAAGCCCTCTAAGACAAAACTTCAGACCAGATATGCTGTTTCTTTCTCTGCAGAAGTTCTATTGGCCAGTGCAAGCCACATTAAAAAAACAAAAAACCAAAATCAAAGGACCTGGAAATGCATTCCCATCCCCTGAGTAGGGAGAGAGAAGAGTAAGTAACTATGAGCAATAATATAATCTACCACCCTCTCTTTCTTCTCTTCTGTGCTTCCCTTTTCTCAACTCCTTTCTTTAGCTCTGGGGGGGAATCTATTAGTAAGAAATTAAATTCCAATATAGAGACTTTATGTATTATCCTTTGTGGAAAGATTGTGTATTTTGAAAAAGACAAACAAACATAGGGCAAGTTTAATCACCAATGGTATTGTTTCAAATATTTCATGTGAGCTCTACTTCTGGAGAGGACCTTTATAGGTGAGTGCATATTGCACCAGCAACAGATGAGCTCTGAACACAAGGGAAGTTTTCTCCCCTTTCTACTTCACTCTTGAATTATATTATTTGAACATGCCTTCTTTTTTCTGTTTCTGCTTCAGAAACACTCAAACTCTTCTGCAACCACAGGAACAAATCAAACGATGGGCTCACTATAGTTGGCAAGCCATCAACTTATTAGGCTTTACTGGCCTGGTGAATTCTTAGTATTTTAGTAGAGAAAACCATAACATCATAATTATAAAATAATCTAAAACCCAGTCTGCTGAAACTGCAACATTATCATTTTCATTTGTGTGCTTTATTAGTTATGAGGATTCAAATTTTCAAAGACCTTTGGGCCCTTTAACAAACAGCTGCAGTGTTTATAGTCACTAACAGCTGCAGACTGCCATGGATATTGTTTTACATTAAACAGGGTAACAGATAATATCTATTGTATTTTTCATTTGGTCAATGTATTTTCTATGTCACACCTACAAAACTTCCCAAAGTACTACAAAATATGAAAATATGCCCAGGACTAATTTATTTCCTTAAAAACCTTATAGGATTTTGAATTCCCTGTTAGTACCCTCCCCATCCCTACACACACACATTAAGGCTTATGGTCCACATTACCACTTGCAGGTAACACACTCAATTTCCCTCGCTCTCTCTCTCTCTCTCTCTCATTGTCAACTGTCATTTTATTTTGTAAAACAATTCTCTGATATAACCTCCATTTCACATATGAAGACTATTAGGGCTGTGAAAGAAGGAATTGCATATCCATTGTTTATATACCTAGTAGCTTGTATAGTTGATATTTTAAGTGCAGGTAAGTCTAACTAAAAGAAAAACATCTTTTTTCCAAACAGAATATTTAAATAAACAATTTCTAAGAAAGAAGCAGATGATGGTAGTATTTCCTATATGGTTGTTGTAAAGTCACCACAATAATAGTAATAATCATACCTATATTTTATCAAGCGCTACTTTGTCAGACATAATGCTAAACTCTTCAAAAATTGTCATTATTTCCTTCTAACAACTCTATTATATATTTTTAATTATTATTTCCTTTGGCTGATGAATAAACAGGCATAGAGCTCTCAAGAGCATACTTTTGGCTTTGAACCCAAAGTTTGAACTTTAAACAGCTATGTTCCAGAACTACATGTCATCAGGAACTAGTATGATGTTGGATCAGAAATCAGGTGAAGGACCAAAAACCCCATCTCTTGACCCCCAGACTACACAGTTGGGCCATACTGCCACCTTGTTTGGTAATACTTTATTTACTAATGTTCCATGGCAGAAGTTAGAGCAGGGTGTTATCAGATGTGAAAAGACAGCCCAAGGCATCAACAATTAAAACATCAGGAGGTAATCCCCAGGGAGAAAAATCGAACCTAAATTTTCTCATCATTCTGCTCACTAAGCAAAGATGAATCCTAAGGCGTGGAAAGCCCAGAGAAAGCAACAATATCAAGCTAGAGTTGGACAATAGAGAAGCTCCTGTCATCTGGTCTTCGAGCGTGCCTCTCTCAGGACTCACAGGACTATATAAAGCCTTGACATCCTGGACAAAGTCACAGCAGCTGGGAATTGTCTGGGAAACCACACTTGCATGCTTGACTAATTAATCTTGCCTCTTAGTAAACAATGAAGAGAAAAATCACATAAAATACACAAGGAAAAAAGGAAATTTGAATATTAAAATCAGCATAGTGAGTAGAGAAACTCAAGGGCAGAGTGTGATAAAATTAAATCCCAGCCCTGAGATAACAGAAAATTTTGTTCTGGTCATTTACTCTTCCAGAGCCTCAAGATCTTTGAATTAGAGAAGGAAGAGGTAGAAGTTCCTCAAATGTCATTCAATTTTCTTTCTAGCATTAAGGTTCTATTTTATGTTTTCATGTTTTCCACATGTCTGTTAAAAAAGACATTATTTTCTCATATTTAGTTAAAAATAGACATGAAAATGAACCACTCTATCCTTATAGGTATGCAGATCCATGTTTATGACAATTGTCAAGTCATGCAATAATCAGCCACTTTCAGTAGTTTTACACTAGGACTTTTTTGACTCTGCTTTTGTATAGTCTAGGATTTTCTGTAGTGACAGAGGTCCTTAGAATTTCCTTATTCAGATTTTAAAGCATAGAATTGTGTGATAATAAAAGGCTTCTTTTGTGTTTTTATTATTTATGTTATTTATTTTAAGCATGGGTAGTCAATTAGATTTTCAAACTACAATTTTTCTCCCCAGTTACCTAGGATTTCCCTGACTTCTGAGATGAGCAAACACTATAATCAGTTTTCCTCAGGCTTGAAATTATCAGTGCTATAACTTGAGTTCAGATGGCACCTTCCTTCCAAATCCTTGCTTCAGTTATTTTTCCTGAAAAATTACTTTTGGGGGTTAAATTTTTTTACTTGCTCTTAGCCCAGAAGGGAATTTTAAGGAATTTAACTCAGATACATCCAGATAAGAGTTCTATACCTGGCAAATGTCATTTTAAATAAACAGAACAATTTTCTCCTAATTTATTTTGTGATACATAGGTGAGCAAAAAGAAAATCTCAGATTATTAGGCATTTACTATTTTCATTAAAGTAAAAATAGTTTCATTTTCTATGAGTTTCTCCTACCATAGTGTGCGTAGCTTTTTGAAACTGGCACAGCACTAGATTTGTTGACTGTGTGAGGAGCAGATAATACTCTTCTCTGGTGCAGTGCAACAATTTGAGATAAAACTCAAAAAAGTGGTTCCACAGAAACTCTGCTTCAGCAAATTTAATAGGTTTGTTTTTTGCAATTAAAAAAGAAGGGAGATGGGTACTGTCAAACTTCAATTTGAATTTTCTTTATTATACAGGCTGATACTATATAAGCACAATATTCTTCATGGCAATTAGTCATGAACATGAACTTGCACTATGTTTTAAAAACATTTCTCAATCCTTTGGGAACCATAACAGACACTGAATTTAGAAACAGAAATTCCCTGTATTGTTTCAACTTACAGCTCTCTATATTGAGTCATTTTTACAAACTTTAAAAAAGTAATTGGCACTTTTTTGCTTGTATAGTTGCAAGAAAAAAAATTAATACCAAGAAAGTATGTTTGCATTCTGGAAAATAAGATAGAAGAAAAATGAACTACAAAAGACACAACCAAATAAATTATTTTATTATGTTCCATTGATGCTATGAAATAAGTATATCTTCTTTCATTTATAAGCATAAACCCAGGTTATCTAATGAGCCTGTTTTATTTAAGTAAAAGTCAGAGTCATAGAAATTTAGGATGTCAGATCTGGAAGGAATATCCAACTCAAATTCATGATCTTATCAATGAGGAAACCAAGACTAGGTTAATTAAATGAATTGTCCCAGAGTCCTCTGATACTTTACATTTACCATACATTCCAATCACAAATGTGCTTACCCAAGTCAAGCTGCAGTACAAGTCTTCTATAAAAGAATATGAGCGCATCATAATGTATTAATCCTATCTAAATCCTTTGAGGTAAACACAACATACGTGCTCATGGTTGGGGGAATTGCTTTTAATTTAAATGATTTTACTTCTTGTAATTTCCTTCTCCTTTAGAATCCAATACAAAGTTCATTCATCCAATATTTCTTAAGCATCTATTTACAATGTGCCAGGCTATGTTCTATAAAACAGAGATGAACAAGTTTCATAATTTCATTATATTCAGGCATGTATATAGTTTGAATTACTATTTCCATTTTTAGGAAAATCATTCATATGCTTTACGCAATTCATCTCTTGAAAAGCTTAGATTTCCTTCGTTTGATTTAGCTGTTCATTACAAAATGTAAGAGATTACTGTCATTAACAGGTACATCAATACGATGTTTATTTAAGAAAAATATGAGCCCTGGCTGGTGTGGCTCAGTGGATTGAGTGCCAGCCTGCAAACCAAAGGGTCACTGGTTTGATTCCCAGTTAGGACACATGCCTGGGTTGCAGGCCAGGTCCCCAGCAGGGGGTGTGCGAGAGGCAACTATACATTAATGTTTTTCTCCCTCTCTTTCTCCCTCCCTTCTCCTCTCTAAAAATAAATAAAATCTTTTAAAAAAGAAAGAAAAATATAAAATTAATTAATTTAACAGTTATAGACAAAGTAAAAACTTCAAACTTATTTTGATTTCCTCCATAATTATCATTTATATAGGGATTCACAATTCACCAATTACTTGAAAACACAATAAAATTAACTTGTAAGTACAGCTTAAATATGAATGGCAGTAGGTGATTGTGCTGCTGTGGACTTTAATTCCTCCTCTCCTCCTTTGAGCATCACATTATATACTAATTTGTGTTATTGTTGGGTTTTCATTCTATCTCACTTAAACAAACGTAGGAGATAGGCATGCCATTTGGTGCAATTTTATAGTGAAGGAAAGTAAGATTCAGAGAAATCAGATAATTTGCCTACTTTGGGAAGTGATAGTTCTCTGATTCAACGTTTTATTTCTAGAGGTAATATTTTCATTCAAATTAATCTCTACCAATATTTCCCCAATATTAAGTTAAATTACTAATTTAACTTCAATTTTCCTGGCTCTGTCAGTGGCCTTTTAGCTTTGCCTAAGCCTTCAAGGCATTTTATAAGCTTTGCTGAATGTTATAAACCCTATATTATCTTCCTCAATTCTATATTATAATTTATAAGGCAATAAATGCATACATATATAATACATAAAGGTATTTTTCTAATTCTTCTCTTTCCTTGATGCTCACTGTGTTTGTGCCTATAGAAACAATTAAAAATAAATATATGTATTTAAATTTTTTTCTGTTTCCCATATTTGTATTTTTTCCAAAATGAAACTTTGTAGAAGTTCTTAAATCATTCTCAATATCATCTTTTTCTTAAGATAAAATTGAGTATAAATTATAATTGTATTGATTAATGGATAGTCTTCATTCATAGGCAGAAAAGTCTACCCTGTTCCATATGAAGTATACATGCCCCTTTCTTACAACTTGGCCATTAAAAACTTCATTGCACTTGATATAAAAAAAGAATAAAACCAGGTAAGGTCATTTCTTTACCTTGAAGTAAAGAAAGTATACCTGTCATTTAACATATATTGATTAATTACCACTGCATTCTGTGTTTAGATACCTGGGAATTTACATTTATATTGATATCTGTTACCTCTATACTATCTAATTTATAAATAAATATGTGTATAAGTGTTTCATGTACTTTATTTTTCATGTTTAAATGTTAAATTTTGTACTACTTATTTTTCATTGTTGAAGAGAGAGATGTATAATGAGCATTTGAGGAGTCAGGAAAACTCAAGAAACACTTTTGGGGCTGTCAGATACAGCAGCAACAAGATGACAGATGCTATTATAGACAGTTGCAAATGAACCTACAATTGAAGGGGTGAGGATGCTGTGAGTTTTATGGAAGTGATCCTTTCTAATAGAGCTAATTGTTGAGAATATGGAAGAATTAATCAGAAACAGAAAAGTAGAAAAGATATTCAAAACCAAAAATCCCTGTAACTTTAGATAAGGGAGTCCAGAAGAACAAAGAATAATCTAAGATTGAAAGTGATTGGGTAGTGTCTGTTAGGAACTGAGGAGTGGCTGATGAGGAGCTTGGAGAGAGAAGACAGGATATCATGGAAGTCTTCTATATATACATCTTGCTGAGAAATTTGATTTCTGACTTTAATCTGAGAAAGAGAAAACTGCCATAAATGAAGGCAATGGAGGGGAAAGGCTTGTTGAGAAGAATAACACATGGATACAAAAGTTAGAGAGACCACTAACTTAAAATTGTATCTGGCTATAACTTGTCAGCATATCTTCGATCATATTCTTTCCAAATAGGATCTGCTGAGCCAAAGACAAAGGAAAAAATAGCAAAATGAAGCATGTCAACATACCTCACATTAAATTAACTGAAACTTATGGGTAGAACCTTTAAAGAATCTCACTATAAAAAGCCTTTTGTAGCCTGAGTCTAAAGCCTTCAAAAAGAATAATAGATGATGATTTCAAAATAAGATGATAGATCTATGTGTCGTATCATGTAAGGCTAATGCATAGTATATAATTTTTATGACTTTATTGCTGCTCAATTACAGTTGTCTGCATTTTCTCCCCTCCCCTCACCCCACTCCATCCAAACCCACCTCCCTCACTTGCTTCCACCCCCCCCCTTGGTTCTGTCCATGTGTCCTTTATAATAGTTCCTGAAAACCCTTCTCCCCACAGTTCCCTTCCCCCTCCCCTCTGGCTATTGTTAGATTGTTCTTAATTTCAATGTCTCTGGTTATATTTTGCTTGCTTTTTTCTTTTGTTGATTATATTCCTGTTAAAGATGAGATCATATGGTATTTGTCCCTCACTGCCTGGCTTATTTCACTTAGCATATGCATAGTATATTATTAAGAAAAAACAAAATTTAATTTTTAACAATAAATAAAAAAGAAAAAGAAAAATTTCAAAATAGCTAAGTAATATATATATAGAATAATCTCATCTTTGTAAACACATAGATGAGGGTGCGTAACAATCATTCATATATATTTGAATATATCTACAGAACCACAAAGGAAAGTGCAAAAGAATATTAAAGATACATATAACATTTGTAATCTGGGGTAGAAAAGATTAAAAATTTCTTTATAAACATTTGTATTGCTTCTTTTACAGCAAGCATGCATTATTCTTTACATTTAAAAATATGTAAATTATAAAAGCATAAGAGAATGTAATTGCAGATAATCCATAAAATAGTAAGAATATTACTTACTAAAACATAAGAAAGTTGATGAAAACAGTACTTATTAAAAAATGTTTCATATGTTTAAATGTGTTCCTTAGAGAAAAAATAATTTAAATTAATTAAATGTTCAGTCTTAGAAAGAAAAAATTAACAGAAGGAAAACATGAAAAAGATCAGAACATATAAAGCATAAATTAATACATTCAAACATGGAAAGTTAATTACAATGTATCAAATAGAGTACAGTACTTATTTTCTTAAAGTATTTAATATATGAAATCTTGGCAAGGTAATAATGATAGAAAACATTGATACATAAACTCTGAAGCAAAAAGAGAATAAAACTACAAGCTATTTAGTAATAGAGAGAAAATATGTAATCCTATCCAATCTGAAAAAATAAATATTTTGGGGAAATATAAATTATCTATATAGACATAAATAGACAAAACCTTACCCAACAAATTAGAATGAAAGAACTTGAAAACTATGTCAAAGTTTTCAAATAGGTTCTTTTCTCTCTTTTTTTAAAGATTTTATTTATTTATTTTTAGAGAGAGGACAAGGGAGGGAGAAAGAGAGGGACAGAAACATCAATGTGTGGTTGCCTCTCGCTCTCCCCCTGCTGGAGACCTGGCCCACAACCCAGGCATGTGCCCTGACTGGGAATTGAACCACTCACCCTTTGGTTCAAAGGCCAGCACTCAATCCCCTGAGCCACACAAGCCGGGGCTCAAACAGGTTCTAAGTAAAGATGTGTTATTTCAGTTATGACATTGTCATGCTAAATAAACTGTTCAGTCTAGCCTGGCTGGTGTAGCTCAGTGGATTGAGCGCAGGCTGGGAACCAAAAGGTCCTGGTTCGATTCCCAGTTGAGGCACATGCCTGGGTTGCAGGCCAGGTTCCCAGTGAGGGCCATGTGAGAGGCAACTATACATTGCTCTTTCTCCCTCCCTTCTCCTCTCTCGAAAAATAAATAAATAAAATCTTAAAAAAAAACAATTCAGTCTTACAGAAAATAACAGAAAGTGAAGCAATTTATTTTTTTATGGAGCACAGCTAGCCTGTCAATAATTGACAAAGGAAATGGACATGCATATAATTATGTGCACACACATACAGACATCTACATAAAATCATGGTTCCACAATAGTCCAATCTCAAGTAAATTCATATGAGAATACCTGATTTCATGATAACAAACTCAATTGTTCTTTAAGTGATTTATCTGCTGAGAAAAATATAAGGCTAGTTCAGTAATGAAAAGATGGCTTTCAATATTAAGAATTCTATGAATACAATATAAGCACACTTCTGTATCATGAAAAATAATATCTTCAACTACTGGCCAATAACATTTTAAAGTGTGGAAAGGGCAATGAGAAAAAGTGTACAAATGTGATCCCACAGGCTTTCTACAGTTTGCTATACAAGGAATTGGCTGAGACCTGGCATGGAAGGAGATGTGCTTTCACTCAGCTTCTCCAAGAATGCATGAGTTGCTACTACTGAAAAGAGGGGCAACAGACCTGTCATGAACCTTAGTGTCTCCAGAGGCAAGGCAGCTAGCTTTCCTAGACAAGCAGACAACCAAAAATCTGTTCCCACACCGATGAGTTTGTTCTCATATTTGCCCCTTAACAAGCAAAAGCAAGAAGCATTGTCCCTCCACTTGACTTTGTCATGACTCTTTGTGGAAAGATAGGAATATCAGCATATTTATGCCTTATCTTGCTACCTTTGCCTTATAAGTTTCCCCAGTAAAACCTACTCCTTAATCTATTTCTTGTGATACTGCATATTTTGTGCTGACCAATCATGAAGGACATGAAAAATATCTAGAGTCCTGGCCATTAAAATCTGAAACAAGAAAGCAAAGACTGTAGCATGTTCTTTCTAATGCAAAAAAAGAAAAAGAAAAGAAAAGAAAAAACAATGTATATGTTACTTCAGGGCCTTTGAGAAATAGAAGTCAATATGGGATTAGATGTCCAAGAGATTTATTGGGGAAAACACCTATGAAAGAAATATGTGGAGGAAACCAGAGGCTACTAGAAGAGTCATGACACTATGAGGTAGGTCTGACTGCCATGGAATAGAGAGAAAAGAAGATAAATTTAGGCAGGAAATATATTAGATTGCAGTGTAGTTCTATGAAGTTTCAGCAAAGCTTATGGTGAGTCCTTGAGTCAAAATCAGCTATCAGAGGAGTCCTGTGTTTCCCAGCATGGGTCTGTCTTGGTATCTCTGACACACTAAGTCACTTTCTGGGAGCAGCTCATGAGAAACATAACCTTGGTGCCAATACCATGATGGGCTTCAAAGGGAAGTAACTGGGGTTCTCTGTCAATTATGTTCCCTGCAGTCAGAGACCTGACGGGCTCATTCTCAGAGTTGCCACAGAGTAAACCATTAGAATTTGTAGATATGCCTGAAACCCTCAAGAAGATTAACAGCAAAACATTTATTATTTAAAAGGTGGTTTAAAATTCATCTGTGAGGCTGGTGCTGTTCTGGAATAGGGATGAAATTGCTTTGCAGGTAAGTAAGAACACTCTAAGTACTATAAGGTGTAGTGTAGGAAGAACTTTATTTATTCATGAAAGCATATATCCAGGAATAATAAACCCAGCATCACATGTAAGTCTCCAAAATCTCATGACAATCTGTCCATTTTCATATGCTATGCTAATATGGAGAAAAATAGAAAGAATATACTTTAAATAGGTTATATAACAGCAATTTTCAAATAGCAGAATCTTAAAAACAACAACATATCTAACAAATAAAAATGTAAATGAGTATCTTTGCATATATGCGATAAATATTATATAGTTATTTAATAAATCAATCATTTCAAGGTATATGTGCTGACCTGGTAAAATTTTTACAATAATTAAAATTCAGCAACATATAAATCTAGTTCTGAAGAATGAGCTGAGTTACACACACACACACACACACACAGAAAAGCTAATGCAAAGGAACAAACATCAACACTCATGTATGATTTCTGAGGGTTGAATTAGGAATAATCTGATGTTTATCCTTTATGCTTTTTAGCTCTTTTGGATTTTTCCATGATGCATGAAGTGCAAAATCAGAAAATAATTTTATAAAATGTATAAAGTATTACAGTAGGAATGTGGTCATCACTGATGCTGTTTGTCAAATAGTTCTGGTATCCCCTTTCCAAGCACATGGTAGGAATGCACTTACTGTTGGCCTCATGATTAGGTGGGTCTATGTGACTAGATTAAAGCAGTGAATTGACAGCGGTAGCATGATGTGGCATTTCCAGGCTGGGACACTTACTTACTGATGTAACCTACTCTCTGTTGCGATGACCAGAAATGCTGAAAGCAGTAGGTACTTTATCAGCCTGAATATTTCAAAAACTACCAGAAAGTTTCTCTGTCAACCTGATTGCCATTTAAGAGTGGTGAGAAATAAGCTTGTGTTTCTTCAAACACTTATGTATGCAGGTGGTAGTTTCTTTAACATTACCTACTTTATAATAACTTACATAAATTTGATTCCTAGAAAGACAGCAGGGTCATACCAAAATAGATATTTCAAAAATAACTATGGATAATACTTGGTATCTTTGCCCAAAATTAATAACTTCAATCTAATCATGAAAAAATATTAGACAAACCCAAGTTAAGAAACGTTCTATAAAATACCAGGCCCTCTCAGAGGGAAGATGGTGGTGAGATAGGTAGGAGCTGAGTCCACTTCCCCCTGCACACAAGTGAAACACCTAGACAGTCTTCTGAGGGACAGAGCAAACAGCCAACAGTACTCCAGCATATATGAAGATTGGAGACCAAAAATTGTAGAGGACATAGAAAAATAGGATGGTAAAGAGAGTGCTTCAGCGGCTAAAGAAAACAGTATTAAAATAAAAAGAGAACCAACTGTATGGGAAAACATATTTGCCAATGATACCTCGGACAAGAGTTTGATCTCCAAAATATATAAAGAACTCATACGACTCCACTCCAGGAAGACAAAAAACCAATTAAAAATGGGCAAAAGACTTGAACAGACACTTCTCGAAGGAGGACACACAGAGGGCCCAGAGACATATGAAAAGATGCTCTGCGTTACTAGCCATCAGAAAGATGCAAATTAAAACCACAATGAGATACCACCTCACACCAGTCAGAATGGCCAACATCAACAAAGCAACAGGTAACTGTTGGAGGGGATATGGAGAAAAGGGAACCCTACTGCACTGTTGGTGGGAATGCAGACTGGTGCAGCCAATGTGGAAAACAGTGTGAAATTTCCTCAGAAAACAAAAAATGGAACTGCCTTTTGACCCAGCCATTCCACTACTGGGATTATACCCTAAGAGCCCTGAAACACCAATTCAAAAGTACCTATACACTCCAATGTTCATAGCAGCATAATTCACAATAGCCAAGTGCTGGAAACAACCTAAGTGCCCATCTACAAATGAGTGAATCAAGAAACTATGGTACATTTAAACAATGGAATTCTACACAGCAGAGAGGAAGAAGGAGCGTATACCCTTTGCAACAGCATGGATAGAACTGGAGAGCATTATGCTAAGTGAAGTAAGCCAGGCGGTGATGGACAAATCCCATATGATCTCACCTTTAACTGGAACATAATCAACAAAAGAAAAAAGCAAGAAAAACATAACTAGAGACAGTGAAATTAAGAAGAATCTAACAATAGCCAGAGCGGAGGGGGTAGGGGACA
>PVJI01020098.1:0-29719 GCA_004026765.1 Micronycteris hirsuta | reverse complement strand
CGGAAGAAAGGAAGCTTATTGCTACCAGCCAAGGCTTTCTAGAAACTTCTTCTCTTCTTACTAGGAAGCTAGGAAGTTTCTCCTCCATATTTGCCTCCCAGCTGCTGAGGAGGAGCAGTTTTCACCTGAGCCACTTCACAGCCCTGCTCCCCCCGCAAGCCTGGGGCAGGTGGGCCAGGCCAGTCTCTTCAGGCGGTTTTCAGGGAGCCGTGGCATCCTGTTCTCTCCCCTCTTTTGGAACTGGTCTTCCTGCAACCCAATCTCCTGCTTCCTTCTTAGGATACCCAGAGCCAGAGGTGACCTGGTACAAGGATGACATGGAGCTGGACCGCTACTGTGGCTTGCCAAAATATGAGATCACTCATCAGGGCAACCGCCACACACTGCAGCTCTACAGGTAAGGGAGGTGGGGCTGCTCTGCTCTGCCTGCCCTCCTGAGGGTTCTGTGGGCCAGGCCTGCCCTCAGAAATGGAGTCATCTGCATGAAGGTGCCTGGGCAGACCCTGGGGGTGGAGGGTGGGGTTCTGCTGCTGAGTTCAACCACCTGGCAGACCGTGTCTGCCTGCCCGTGTCTGGGGTCCCCTGAGGCCAGGGTGGGAGAATATGTGGCAGCCAGAGAGCCGAGTGCAACCGCGGGAGGTCCGGACCCACAGAAACATTTTCCGTGAGGTCAGCTGCCAAAAAAAGCTCCTGTGTCATCCTTCCCAAGGGGCTATGTGGGTCACCTGCTTCTGAAGGGAGCTCTCCTGTGCCCAAGTCTAATCCCCCCTGGAACAGCAAGATCTTGGTCAGCTCCCACCCCCTTGCTGGCCTCAGTTTCCCCAACTGTAATGGAGAGTGTGGGTGCGGTGCTGTCTGAGTGGTGTGTGGCCCTCAGGGCGGGACTTGTGGGAACTGGGGCAGCTTGCTAACTTCTGACAGGCTCTGGCTGCGGGGCATGAGGGAAGGGTTGGCATCGAATGCTCCTGCTTCCAGGTGTCAAGAAGAAGATGCTGCCATCTACCAGGCCTCTGCCCGGAACACCAAGGGCATCGTGTCCTGCTCGGGGGTCCTAGAGGTGGGTACCATGACTGAGTACAAGATCCACCAGCGCTGGTTTGCCAAGCTGAAGCGCAAGGCTGCAGCAAAGATGCGTGAGATTGAGCAGAACTGGAAGCATGGGAAGGAGGCCACGGGAGAGTCTGACACCCTGCGCAAGCTCAGCCCCGACCGCTTCCAGCGAAAGCGGCGGCTTAGCGGGGCCGAGGTGCCGGTCCCCTCGGCCCCCACCAGGGAGGCTGAGGACAGGACCTCAGCAGCTTGGCAGGAGAGGGAGACTGAACCTGGTCAGCACCCAGGTCTGGGCCTGATCGACAGTTTTGCCCCCGGAGAGGTGACCACCAATGGAGATGCTGCCCCTGAGAATGGGGAGGACGGGGGTCATGGCCTGTTGACCTACATCTGTGAGGCCATGGAGCTGGGGCCTCAGAGAGCCTCCCAAAAGGAGTCTGGGGCCAAGAAGAAAAAGAAAGCCGAGGAACCTAAGCCCGGCCTGCAGAAGCCAGAGTTAGAGAAGGCAGCTCGAGGCCACCTCTCTGAACACCGTGTCCCCAGTTCAGACAAGCCCGACTCCCGCAGGACAGAGGGGCCCGTGGACGCAGAGCGAATCCAGACCTGGCCCAGAGACCAGGCGCCCGGGCCTTCAGGAGGAGATGGCGCCAGGGAGCCGGCGCCTGCCGTGGGCCCTCCCGACCAGCCCCAGAAGGCCCCAGCCCCCAGCCCAGGCCCAGACCAGGAAGTGTACTTCTCCCTGAAGGACATGTATCTGGAGAGCACCCAAGCAGCCCGGCCTCAGGGGGAGGATGGGTACCACACACAGGGTGGCAGGGCCCCTGGGGAGATGCCCTCAGGGGAAGTGCCCAGCGAAGCAAAAGGTGAGAGGGGGCCTGCTGCCCCTGGCCAGCACGTGCCCTCGGCCCCTCAGCCAACGAGGCTTTTCAACAGGAAGAGATTTGCCCCTCCAAAGCCCAAAGCAGAGCCCACCACCAACAGCAAGCCTGATTCTTCCTTGAGTCAAGCTCCAGAACCCAGAGCCCAGAGCTTAGGACAGGCTCCACCTCAGTCTTCCGCTCAGGTGCCGACACCCCCTTCCCGACGGAAACACAGTACACGGGACAGCCCCTTGCAAGGGCAAGCAGGCCGCAGGACCCCAGGTGTGGTAAGTTGGGTGCTGGGTGCCGGGGGGCGCTCTGGGAAGCTGACTTCATGGAAACTCTTGCTGCAGCAGCTCGGCAGCCAGTGAGCAGTGGGATATATATAGCAGGGGTGGGGTGGGATGGAGTGCCAGCCTGGAGCAGGGACCACAGGCCTGGCCCTCGCCCCAGCCGGTCTCCCGATGCCAGGTGTGTGGGCAGCCCAGTCTCACTGTGACCCTCTCCTCTGACAGTGTGGGAGTTCACAGCCAAGGGCCCGTGCCCCAGAGGGAGGTGGAGGAGGACGATGTCGTTTGGGGGAGGGAAAGCCCGTGGAGAGTTTTCTGTGAGCTTCCCTGAGGCAGCCGTGTCGTGGGGGAGGCAGGAGTGTGCTGCACTGTGCCGAGGGTCTCGACTGGGACGTTCCCTGGAAGATTTAAAAACTATCAAATGCCCAAGAAATTCTGGTTGAACGTGGGTTTTTACCTGAGATTTTGGAGTCAGGTGTACCTGTGTGCAAGTCTCACCATCCTTAACATTGTGTGACCTTGGGCAAGTCATAAATCAGAAAACTAGAAAAAGCTACTTCACAGAGCTGGGGCCAGAAGCAGAGTGCTGAGCACAGGGCCCGGGGCTGATTAACAACGAAAGAAACAGCAGTGGGTAAGGTGCACTGAGGTGGAGGACAGAGGTGGGCTGTCGTGCCTGGGAACAGCAGTGTCGTCATTTCCTGGGGGTCAGGTAGCCAACCGGGGAAAGGTGATGTTTTGTGTGGAGACGGGTTGGGAGTCTCCCCTCTTCAAAGAAAGAGGCCAGTGGGTGACGGCCTAAAGAAGTTTGATGGGGTGGACGGAGAGAGTGGACAGAAGGCAAGGGGTTTGTCCCATTGGGTCACCGTTCCGTGGTTCGGGGGCAGAGGGCAGGCAGTGTTTCACAGGAGTTTAGGGAGACAGTGTTTTATAGTGAGGCAGAAAGAAGACAGTACTCTTTTTAATGAGTGGCAGAAATAAAGTGTTTCAAGAGTGGGGGAGGGGTGGGTAAGAGAGATGGGACATACTGATACTGAGAAATTATTGGTCGTTTATCTGAAATTCAAATGTAACCGGGTGTCCTATATTTCTTTTTGCTAAATCTGGCAGCCCTGAGTGGAGACAGCATTTTGGTGGGAACTAAGATAAGACTGTTTCTTGGAGGGAGCAGGAGCCTGGGCCCCAGGAAACGGGAGGAGTCCCTGAAAGCTGTGCTTCACAGGGGTCGGGCAGAGGACAGAGGGCTTCTTGGAACTGTGAGGGACAGGCTGCTCCAGTACTTTGTGGAGGGCGAAGGGACAGGGATGCTTCATGGACAGCGGTGAGGGGCTGCCTTTCCCGTGGAGAGAACCCCTCTGGGGAAGGAGGGAGAGAGCAGTTTCTGGGGTGAACAGGGGGAACGGTTTTATTTCAGTGGGTGCTGAGGTCTGTCTGTGTGGACAGTCGTTCAGAGGGCTTTTGAGCGGGGTGAACCTCCAACCAGAGTCTGAGATCTGCTCACCACCGTCACGCTGGGTCTTGAGACTTGAGCAGCTGGTGTGAGCTCTGGTGGCCCGATGCGGCTGCTGCGTGACCCTGACGCCCTGTGGGCCGGGCAGCAGGGCCCCGCTGTGGAGGTGGCTCTCACGGGCCCCTGGGGAGCTCCTGTCTGGAGTGACCAGGCTGGCGGCCAGGTTCGGGCGTGTATCTGGCTTCTCCTTCCGCAGAAGTGTGGCGTACCCTAGCAGCGTCCTGGCAGGGTCCCCCTTGCCCATCAGAGGTGAGGGGGGAGGCTGCCTGCAGTGGTTCCGCTGTTCCTGCAAAAAGCATGTGTGGCTTTTAAAAAATGTTCTTATACTTAAACAAATGTGAAGGACACGTGAAAAAATGTATTTCACATCTGTGTATATTTTGAAGCTGTAGCTTTTTGGTGGCTGAATTTGACTGGTCTTTCATATTCTCATAGTAACAAATCATTTTCTAAAATTAAAAAGAAAGTATTAAAAAAATTTTAATTCCATTACCATTTATCCCTCTTATAACCCTCTCCCCCCACAGCCACTGCACGTTGTCCATGGCCATGAGTCCTCTTTCCTTTTTGCTCGATCCCTCCACCCTCTAATCATCCCCACCCCCGCCCCGAGCTGCCAGCCTGCTCTCCTTCTGTGGGTCTGTCTGTATGGTGCTTGTTAGTTCAGTTTATTCATTAGATTCCACATGTGAGTGGGAGCATGTGGTATTTATCTTTCTCTGACTGGCTTATTTCACTCAGCATAATGCTCTCCATGTCCATCCATGCTGTCGCAAGGAGTAAAGCTTTCTTTTTTCACGGCCGCGTAGTATTCCACTGTGTAAATGCCCCGTAGTTGTTTTCTCCACTCATCTACTGATGGACACTTGGGCTGCTTCCGTATCTTGGAAATTATAAATAATGCTGCAATGAACATAGGCTTGCTTCTGTTCCCAAATCTTTTTTAAAATACCTTGTTTTTGGATTATGAAAGAAACATGTGGCCATCAGAGAAGATATGGGGTAAAGCCCTAAAAATTCAAAGGAGAAAATTAAAATTCACCTATAATCCCAACACACACAAGAGACGTCTTGGTCTCTCTACCAGTCTTTTTGCATATGTAATTTTATTCGTTTTTAAATTTAATTTGTGCTGTTATTCTGATTCCGTTTTATATCCTGCTTTCTCGACTTCTCATTAGTTCATGAGCATTTTCTCATGGTTCCTAAAAGTTATCTGAAACACTTTATTTTTTTTAATGGTTGTATGTGGCCACAGTATGCATATTTTTAACCGTTTCTTCCGTAGTGTTTATGCTTTCCTTCCCTGTTCTAAGGTTAAATGTTAATCTACATTTTAAAATACTTTTCATTGTTTAAGCTGCTTTATCTGACTTTTAAATCAATCTGGAATTGATCTGGGTGTGTAGTGAAAGTGCAGAGGTGACTCAGACCAGGTCCTTGGTCTCAGGACTTACGGGGAAGTCAGAAAGACGGGGTGGCAAATACAACTACTGGGGAAGCTCGCAGAGAACCCACTAGTTCGCCCAGGCTCACATAACTTTGTTTCTAAGAAATACATGGCATTCCTGCTCCTGTCTCCACACAGTTCAGGGGCAGGCACACACACACGCCAGGGAGTTAGCGTAGTGCTGAGCGCCAGCTCCGACCCTGGGCCGGGGCCGGGCCGTCTGCACAGAAGTCTTCAAAGAAGGAAAGAAACTTGAATGAGGTCCTCAGTGAGGCGGGGGAGCCCTCCAGGTGGGCAAGGAGGGGTGTGGGGATGTCCAGTGGGGAAAAAGCAAAGTGGTTATACAGTAGCACAGTCGTTGGTGCGGTGAGTGAGTGTTGGGTGGAGGGACCCAAGAGATGAACCTGGAGAGACAGACCCGGAACCCTTGTGGAAGGACAGGTTTCGTTGACTGTAGAAGCGTTTACTTATTTATTTCCATTTTTAATTGGATTTCATTGAGTAGGTGCCATATGCATGTGGTATAAAACTCAGAAAGTATCAAAGATACTAGAGAATATTAAATCTTCCCTCCTTCCCTTACCCACCACCCAGTTCCTCTTCCTGAAGCCAGTTTCTATAACTGGTATCTCAGACATCTTTCCAGAGCTATTTTCTGCACGTTTACAACTATGTTATGTTTTTGTGTATTTTCTACATAAAAGTGGCACATGATACTTTCTATCTCATACCTTGTTTTTTTATTTGTATGTTTATTTTATTTATCTATTTAGAATAGGGCTGTATCATAATTTATGGGATCAGTCCTGTGTTGATGGAATTCAGGTAACTTCTAGTCTTTTGCTGTTGCAGACTACGCCGCAGCGAATACCCTTGTACGTCAGTCCACTTGCACATGAAAGCGTATCTGTAGGATAAGTGCCTAGGAGGAGAGTTGTTGGTCAAAGCGCAGAAGTTTTTTGGTTTCCCTGTGGTGGATAAAGCTAAGCTGCTGTGCTCAGAGCTGTGCCCATGCCCGTGTTTCCCTGCCGGGCCCACAGACAGCGTTCTGAAACTTCCTGCTCTTTCAGGCGAGGGCTTTCATGCTTCATTCTGTAAGTGACGATAAGCCACCAGGAGGGTGTTTAGCAGAGGAGTGTCAGCATCAGATTTGTGCTTTGGAAAGATCACTTGGGCTGCAGCAAGGATATGAGTTTAGCAGAGGTGATGAGTAGAGCCCTGGGTACCAATTAGGAGGCTTTGCAGTAGTCCAGGCAAGAAAGGATTGCTGGCAGCGCGGATTAGGTTGTTGGCATTGGAGACAGAGAGAGGCAGCGGATGCTGGGATTCTGAGGACGTGGGCGTGGCAGCACGCAGGGCGGGCCGCCTGGGGTGAGGGCAGTGATGGGAGCTGTAGCCAGTGCTCTGCTTTCATGCGCCTTCTGTGCAAAGTCAGAATTTTGTGAATGTATAGCTTTCATGTCCATGTTAATATTTCCTAATCCTAGAATATCAGAAATGAAAAGAGGGTTCTAATTTATTACTAATTGCTGTTTGTTGGCTCCAAGGCCTTTTTGTCTGTTAATATCTTACTGGTTGCAAGAGAAGTTGGAGAAACATTTTTATTAAAATTCTTTGGTCAGTTGGACTTACATTTGGTGGCTCCTGATATTCTCCAAACTCATCTATTTTTCCCTACTCATACTATTCATTCAAAGTTCTGTATTCAGTGAAGTAACTTTAAATTCCCTAATTAATTTAAATATATTTGAATGAATGTATTTTTAAAAGTCATTATTATATACTCTGTTCGCTTTGGTTTTGTGTGTTGTTCTTTTGATACTTAGAAGTATTTGTGTATAGCAATTTATAATTTAAATTTTATGTGATATTAAATTACCTATTCATCCAGTGTCTTTTAATGTTTTACAATGAGCACCTGCCTTCTATGTCTTCTGCTTGATTCCCACCCAGCCCTCGGGGATCCTACAGCTTTTGTAGGTGGGGTTTTGGGGCCTGTGAGCCCAGGGTGAGTCCTTTATGTACAGTAACTGTTTTGCTGGCACATTCTGAGAGCCGCTAAGCAGTTTCACCGTTCATCTCCCCAGTGTGGCTTGTGTTCCAGCTCACCCTGGGGTTGCACGTGCCTGCTTTTGACAGCCCCGACCCATTTTTTTGAGACTGTGTTTTATTTGCTTCTCGTTTCAGTAGGAGCGGAGTTTGCTTTTTTCTTGTTTACTCTGTTGGTTTTGATTACATTTAGGAGGAAAGAGACAAATGACTGTCTTGTACCACCTTGTTTAGCTAGTAAGTCCTTTAATTATGATTTAAGTGGGTAGCATCACAGTATAACAGCAAAGAGCATGGGATTTGGAGCTAGACACACCTGGCTTCTAAACTACACTCTGCCACTTACCATCTGATAACGGACAGATCAGACCATCAGTGCTTTTATCTCTAAGATGGAGATATTCTCATAACTATTTCATATTGTTGTAAAGAGTGAGGTTATATATATATTTCTCCATCCTCACTTCACCCATAATTCTCTCCAGGGCAACAGGTGCCACAAGGGGACAGATCGATTGCTTGGGAGCCCTGGGGAGACGACACTGTCCTCACATGGCCGGGGTATGAGGCAGGATAACTGAGCAGGGTCTCTCAGGAAAGGCAGGGTTTCTTCAGGGGGAGGGGAGGGGGGCCGGGACTGGACCTGGGTGCTGGGTACTCCCTGGTCTGGATTCTGGGGTCAGGGGTTGGGGTGGGCAGCTCTGGTACTTTGTCACATGTCCTTTGCCTCCTAAACCCCTGCCAGCCCCAGACACCAAGGGGCAGGACTCCCGTCCAGGCCGTTCTGGATGGGGTCAGAGGAGGCTGGGATGCCAGACTGGAGACATGCTGAGGCACGTGAGTTAAGTTCTCGCTTTTGTCCACCTGTTCTCAGGTCCTGGAGTCCCAGGTGACCGTGGCTCCTGCCGTATCAGCCAGCGGCAGTGCTGAGGTAGCCTCTGCTGGCGGCAGCACCCCCAGAAATCAGGGTGCCATTGAGCCCATGGACACCGAAACCCAGGAGAGTAGAACGTATGCTGACCCAAGACACGGAGGCAAGAAGAGCACAGAGGCGGATGGGAAGATGCAGGTGGACAGGAGGACATGGGGAGACGGAACACAAGCAACCATGAGGACACAGGCAGACAGAAAGACACAGATGGACATTGTGACACAGGAAAGTGAGGGAGAAGAGCCAGGCAGGAGTTCCCAGGAGGGTGTAGTAGCGCAGGGAAGGTCAGGGATGCGGGTGGAAAGGAAGCAGGAAGAAAGGAAGACCCAGGCAGGTGAGAAGACCCAGGAAGACAGAAGGATAGATGAAGACCAGGGGATGCAGGCAGAGAGGGGCTTCCCCACAGCCGTGCAGTTTCCATCAGAGAGGAAGTCAGGGAGCAGCCTCAGCCCACAGCCTTGGGCCCCTGAACTCTCACCTTCAGAGGGTCCCAGGTCTCCTCGGATTATGGAGTGTTTTGAGCAGACCCCAGAAGGGTCTTCTGTCCTAGGGAAACCTAGTTTCATGCTCAGGTCTGAGGAGGCAGCAGTCACAGCCTCTGGTAACCAAGAGCAAATTCTGCTGCGTCCCCTGTCAGGGGGCCCCGCGCAGCCCGCACAGCTGCTTCCTGAGGGGAGCTTGGAGCAGAAGGGAGGAGAGAGATGTTGGGTGCCAGAGGGGTCAGGCCCGGTCAAGGACACGCCAGTGGTGAGCCTGTCCCAGGGCCCCGTGCAGGAGCAGCCTGGGAAAGTGCTATCTGTGGGCCTGGGCAGCTGTCCTCCTGCTGGCCTGAGCCTGGAGGTTCCCACTCCGCCTTCTCCTGGGACTGGCCTGACGGATAGCCCACAGCAGGGGCTTCCCAGCACCCCCAATTCCCAGCACACAAGTGCAGCTGCCTTCTCGCCCTCCGGGGACCCGGCCTTGCTGAGCTCTGCTCCTGTACTGCACCTGGGGCCGGGGACCCCCGCCCAGAGCCACCCACCGGAGCCCATGGCAGCCGGCAACGAGGGGGCCTGCGCCAAGATGCCAGATGAGGAAGGGACACCCTCAGGCCCCCAGAGCTGTGACCCTGGCCTCATAGATTCCCTGAAGAACTACTTGCTTCTGCTGCTGAAGCTGTCCAGCACAGGGATGAGTGGAGGGGGCACAGAGTCCCAGGGGGGAGCTGTGCCCAGGGGTCTGGAACCCTCACCCACGCTGGCCCCCACTGTGGGAGTGGCTGGTCTGAGTCCGAGGACGTCGCGGCGCATCCTGGAGCATGTGGAGAATGACCACCTGGTGCAGAGTGCACAGAACCTGCTGCTCAGCCCCTGTACCACCCGCCGCATCACTGGCCTCCTGGACCGGGAGGTGGAGGCTGGCCGGCAGGCCCTGGCTGCTGCTCGGAGCCATGGTCCCAGCCCCCTCAGTGTCCCCACCATAGTGGTGGGCGAGGAGGAGGGCCCTGGGCTGACCTCAGAAGCATCCAGGAAGGGTGAGGGAGAGGATCCCCTTGAGGGACCTGGCCTCCTGGAGACCTCCCGGGAGAGCAGCATGGGGGGTCTGCTGGGAGAGGCAGGTGGGCAGGCAGCTTCCGGTCAGGGCCCTCTGTCCACAGGGAGCAGAGCCCAGGGACCCTTCCAGGAGGAGGCGCCACCAGGGCTCCCTGCAGCTACCCCTGAGGAGCTGGCTCTGGGCGCCCGGAGGAAGAGATTCCTCCCTAAGGTCAGAGCAGCAGGGGACGGGGAGGCAGCCAAGCCTGAAGAAAGGGAGAGCCCCACGGTTTCTCCCCGGGGACCCAGAAAAGGCCTTTCTCCTGGGTCCCCCGGGACTCCAGGGCGGGAGAAACGCTCTCCTACCCAGGGCCGAAAGGCAGGCCTGCTGGAGGTGCCACGGGCTGAGGAGGAGCAGGCAGCTGGAGACCCGGGCTCCAGCCCCAAGGCCAGCGGGCTGGATGCAGAGCTGGCCCTGGATGAAGGCAAGCAGGAAACCGCGGACAAGTCGCGGAAAGCCAAAGACCTGCTAAAAGGTGAGTGGTGACGAGGACGGGGTGTGGCTTCCCAGAGAGGGCTGCACAGCAGAGGAGGACATTCCTGCTGTGGTCAGTCGGTGTGGCATGGGCCCGCTAGGGATTTGCTGAGAGCCTGTGGAGCTGTTCTCGTGTCCCGGTCCCACACGCTTAGGAGTCGGGAAGGCCTGCTTCTCTCAGAGCTGGTGATGGCGCCAGCTTTGTAACATCGCGAGGGTTAAATAAAATAGAATAAGGCAAGTGCTTAGCACAGGAATTGGCTTCAACAGCGTCCTGCTACCTTTGTCTTCATCACCACCACAAGCCCATCTTTGCAGACGCATCCCACGGGTACAGAGTGGTGGGGACAGGGCTCAAATACAGGTCCTGGAGTCCGGGGCCTGGCGTGCAGACAAGAGTCCCTCTCCTGACCGCTGTGTCCTCAGCTGGAGGGCTTTCCCCGGCCTGGGGAGGGGGTGCGGCAGCAGGTTGTGTCTAGCTGGGATGTGTGCTTCGGGGGTCAAGGCAGACACATCGGAGATACAGGCGGGGCACAGCGAGGGGCTGAGAAGGAGTAGATTTGTGTGGAGATGTGAGTCTCGTTGTCCCTCAGCCTGTTCCCCCAGGGACACCCAGGGAAGCACGGGTCGGGCCAGAGAGGGTCCAGGGGGAGCAGAAGGACTCAGCCCTCTCCCCCGGGCCCCTGCTCCCAGCCCCACAGGTGATTCGCAAGATTCGGGTGGAGCAGTTTCCTGATGCCTCGGGCAGCCTGAAGCTCTGGTGCCAGTTTTTCAACATTCTCAGTGACTCGGTTCTGACATGGGCCAAGGATCAGTGCCCAGTGGGCGAGGTGGCCAGGAGGTAAGCTGTCAGAAGGCCCGCTCCCCTGACCTGGCCCTTCATTACAGCAATTGTAATGTTGGGCACCGTCCAGCGCTTTGGGTCTGTCACTTGTTTAATCCCCACAGTAACCCTATGAGACAGGTCCTAGCATTTCACGCTAGAGAGGAGGAAATCGAGGCTCCGAGGTATTGTGTCCCTCGCCCAAAGTCACACAGCTAGTCAGCGTCAGGCCTGCAAACCAGACCTGTGTGGTGTGGGCACCAGCTCTCGGCCTGGCTGCCTGCCCCAGGGCCCCCAGCAGCCTCTGTGAGCTGGGTCTGAGGAGCCTTGAGCCCTTGCCTGGCCCTGGCCGTGCCGAGGCGATGGCCCTCACAGGAAGGGTCTCCCCTCTCTGCAGCGCAGGGGACGAGGGGCCGGCGGCCTTGGCCGTCGTGCAGGCGTCCCCCGTGGACTGTGGCGTGTACCGCTGCACCATCCAGAACGAGCATGGCTCAGCCTCCACGGACTTCTGCCTGAGCCCTGAGGGTGAGTGTGCCCAGCATGTGCCCGGCCTCGCTCCTGAGGGAGGGCAGCAGCCATCTGCAGAGATGGCACCCACTCTGGGCTGACCCCCTGAGGCAGCTGCTTTCTCTTTTTCTCCTCCACCCAGTGTTGTCGGGATTCATATCCAGAGAAGAAGGTGAAGGTATGGAGCCCCTTGGGCGAGGAGTGGGTGGCCTTCATCCCTGCCCGGCCATCTGCTAAGGGATCTTCTCCAAGGACTTGGAATCTGTTCCAAATGCCACATTCACCTGCCCAGACAGCTGCCTTTGCCTCCTAGTTCAGGACACGGTTTCAGAGGGCGGTGGGGCAAGAGGTGGCTAAGGGGGCCCGTTCCCCAAGGAGTCCATTCAGCTTTGTGCCCTTTGCCTGTGTCCGCGTGCTTGACCGAGGGCAGGACGGGCCTCCAGGAGGCATCTTACCCTGCCAGCTCCCTCCCAGCATTTCTCACAGCGCTCAGCGCGTTAGGTTCCCCCGGGGAGCCTGCTGATCTCCCCACTCACCGTCTTTGGGGAAGGACCTAGGAAAAGCGCATTTGCCGTGGGCTCCCCAGTGACGGTGATGCACCCCATCATTTGATGAGCGTTTTTGAGGTCCAAACATCCGAGGAAGAGTCTGTGTCACTCCTGCCACAGACGTGCTCGGGATTAGGGCTGTGAAGGCAGCCGGTGATGGAAGGGTCCTAGAGTTCCATTGGCCAACTAACGCACTAACTCCTCCCTTCACGCACTCATTTAATCTCCCATCGTTTAACCAGTACTCTGCCGAGTTATCAAATCAAATTCCATCCACATCAAATCTAACCTCATGCCTAAAAGCTCAGTACAGACGTACCTTCCTTTACTGCACTTCAAAGATGTTGCCTTTTTTACAACTTGAAGGCAGGAGTCTCCACCAGCAAAAAAGGTTGCAGCCCCCCTTTTTGCAGTGCTCAGTTCGTTGTGGTGGTCTGGAACCGGACCCACAGCATTTCTGAGGTGTGCCTGTGATAATTCTTTCATATTATCGGATATCCACTCCGATTTTCCTGGCTATCTCATAAGCTTTGGTATACTTTACTTAGAAACCGCTCATCGCTTTGGGCTGCTGTATCTCACAAGTCTCTCTGATGTGCAAGTTTTTCCACCCTCATCTGTTTTCCCTCCTTGCCATTTATTCGTTGAAATCCGTGTAGAATTTCTTGCATTCTAGATTGTGTTGACTATGTAATCATTCAACACGTTCCTCAATCCGTGTGCTTCCCCTGAACTGGCATTCGGACCCAGGGGCTCGGTCAGAGTCAGGCATGCACTTTTTGGCAAGGCCACTGCTCACATGTGCAGTGTGTTTTCTTTTGCATCCTCTCTGGAGTTACGTAATACCTGATTGTTTTACTTTTAGTGACATTAAGATTGATCACTGGTTCCTTTCAGGTGTTTTCTGCCTGATCCATCCCTTTTAAAAGTTAAAAACACTGTATCTGATACACCAGTGTTGTTACTTGGGGTTTTAACTGTCACTGATTATTGTCTAAATCCATTATTTCACTGGTGTTTTGCAACATGGAGTATTTGAATTCTATCCTTTTTTTTTTTTTCATTCATTCATTGAATCCCTTCTGCAAAGGAGAAATGGTTATTTGGTTACTCTGAGTTGGTGCCCTAGCATCCTCCAAAGGTTACCATGGAGGTTTGGTTTTTTTGTAGGGGTGGGGGGCTCAATTACAGTTATGAACATAGGGACTTTTGATATGTTTGATATGTTTCATACATTGTAGACATAATTATTTCTGTTGGTGAAGTTGTCTGATCTTGGCCAGTGGGAGCCTTGTCAGAAGGTTGGCTTCTGTGTCCTGGTGACAAATCTCCACTCAGTTTTAATAGCTTCTTTCCCTTCCGGTCTGACCAGATGTCTCAGGTCTGTCCAGTGGGCCTCCTGCCCGAGACCTGGAGTCGGCCCTTTCTTTGGGGAGCGCCGGTTCCTTGCAGTGGGAAATGGGAGTTAGTGAGCACAGTCCAAGCACTGAGGGGCCCCTGCTACGGATCTGGCCCTGCATACTTTCTGTTTGGATCACACATGTTGATCGAGATGGAGTCATTTGTTCATTTGATCAAAACAAATCCTAAAACAAAGTAATTCATTGTTGCCACTGCCACAGAAACCCCTGCCATCCGTCCACAGGCACTGACCGCGTTCTCTCTCTGCGAGGGGCGTTCTTGAGCACCGTTACCTGGCAGGCGTGTGTCAGATACAGTTTCTGCCCTCGGGAGCGCACACTGCTAGGGACCCACGGTGTACACCAGAGAGCAGTAGTGGACGCAGCGAGCTCACTCGGGTGGCGGGGGCGGGGGCCGCCCGGGCCTTTTCCTGCCCTGCGCACCCCTGGCAGGGAGGCGGGGCTTCTGGTTCTCCACGTGTGTCCCGTTTCCCTTCAGTCGGAGAGGAGATTGAGATGACTCCCATGGTGTTTGCCAAGGGTCTGGCTGACTCTGGCTGCTGGGGGGACAAGCTCTTCGGGCGCCTGGTGAGCGAGGAGCTACGAGGGGGAGGACATGGCCACGGCCTTCGGAAGGCCTCCCAGGCCAAGGTCATCTATGGGCTGGAGCCCATCTTCGAGTCGGGCCGCACGTGTGTCATCAAGGTGTCCAGCCTGCTGGTGTTTGGGCCCAGCAGTGAGACGTCTCTGCTGGGCAGGAACTATGACGTCACCATCCAGGTACTGGGTCCCGCCCCGTTCCCGTCCTCGTACTCTCGCACCTTCGCCCGTTCCCAGCCCGGGTTTTGTGGGGAAGCCAGTACAGAGGCAGAAGCCATGAACCTCAACCTTGTTGAGGGTCCTGGGTGGTCCGTGAGGGGAGACGGAGGCACAGCCCAGGTGATACCTGGGGGCCCACAGTTTCCAAACTAGTTTTACAGCAGAAACCTTTCCCACTGCCCTCAAACGTATCTTGCACAGAAGCCTTCTGTGTGAGATGAGGGGAGTGCATGTGGGCGGGCTGCTCTGTGCCCTGCCCATCAGCGGCCCCCTTGCTGCCCAGCGCGTGGCCCCCAGGCACTGGCACTTACCCCAGGGTTCCCTGCAGGCCCCTGGCACAGGGCCTTTCCCTCCGATGTGGGCCGGGGAGAGGACGGCGGGCTTTCTTGCTGATCAGGTTGGGGTCTCTGTAATCCACAGGGTTGCAAGATCCAGAACATGAGTCGGGAGTACTGCAAAATCTTTGCAGCTGAAGCCCGGGCGGTGCCTGGCTTTGGGGAGGTGCCTGAGTAAGTGCACAGGGCCAGGGGCGAGCCATGATTTCACAGGTCCGGGGTGGCCTAAGCCATGGCCACGTGCAGAAGAGCCCATAGTTAACCTGTGCTCAGCTCAATGGTCCTGCAAAACCCAAAAATAAGGACTGCAGGATTCCCTGCCTGCTTCAGGAAGGCCTCTGCCCTGGTCTTCAGTCTCCCCTCACCCACCCCAGATCCCCATGCCTTGGCCCGTCTCTGCTAATGGCAGAGTGTGGGCCAGGAGGTTCTGGGCCCTCTGGAGATGGTGGGCTGGGCTCAGCTCCTCGGCACACCGCTCAGGACTCCACTGCGGTGGTGGCAGCAGTCAGTGTGGGGTCTGTAGCAGTCAGCACTAAGTGGGAACTGTTTCCACTATGACACCGGAATGTCCACTCTTGAAGACTGGGGTCTGGCTGGCACCGAGCCACAGTCTGGTTGAATCCTCTGTAGAGGATTCCTTTCTGCCCCTCCTCCAAGCTTGGAGTCCTCCTGGGGCCATAGCATGGTTCATGTCTACCCCTGAGCTCAGAATGGACAGGACTCTGAAGCCAGTGGCCTCCATTTCCTTTCCCAAGCTCCCCTCCCTTGCTGTCCTTCAGTCGCAGAGCTGGGGATTCTTTCTTGGAAGGGCCCTCCTTTTAGATCCAAGGTTATAGAATTGAGATGGAGGGGGAGCTCTCCGCCACCCTACTTCCTGCTCACTGCAGGGTGGCACTGTGTTTAGGATCATCCCACTCTACCTGATCTACCGGCCTGCGAACACTATCCCGTACGCTACCCTGGAGGAGGACCTGGGCAAGCCCCTGGAGCCCTACTGCTCCCGGGACTGGGGCTCTGCCACGGCGCCAGCACCCAGCAGCTCGGAGGCCATGCAGAAATGCCAGGCCTTCCAGCACTGGCTGTATCTGTGGACGAACGGCAGCTTCCTGGTCACGGATCTGGCAGGTAGGAGGGTGCGCGTGTGCGTGTGTGCGTGTGTGAGGGCAGGCGAGGGGCAGAGGGCAAGGCTTGCATGCTGGTCTACAGCCCACTTTCATGCCTCCTCGCCTCGTCTGTTCACAATAACCTTGTGGAGTGGATCAGAAAGGCACCGTTGTATGGCAGCCCTGCCACACACCGGGGCCTCCTGTGGCCGAGTCAAGAACGGTGGGCGCACTGAAAGGCATGCACACCCGGCTCCGCGTGGCTTCTTGCCTTGCTTGCTCTCTTTGTGCTCCCAGGGTTACGTTTCTGCTGGTCCGCCCTGATTTCCCTCCCTTTTCCACCTCCTCCCTCTTGCCCAAGCAGACTCATCTGTTAAGAGGAAGGAGAAAGCTTTAGCTCAGACCCAGAGGCCAGCCCAGCTTGTGACCCAGTCTGACCCAGCAGGGGCAGGGTTGCATGGCGGGAGGAGTTTTGGATTTAGGAGAAAGAAAAATTGAACTTCCGCTTTGACTCATAGTGGCCAGTGCTCCATTACTGAATGAAGACGTAAATGTGACTTTGCTCGAGTCACGGAGCTCCGAGCCTAGCTCCTCACCTGTCAAAGTGGGAATGTTGTTACTACCATGAGTACAGAAGTACCCACGCTGCCCGCGAGACAGGCCGGGGGTGATGGCCCTGTGCGGGGAGGCCTGAAGGTGTGCCCTAAAATCTGGCAGCGTTCCGTCCAAAGGGGTGTTCGTCTTGGAGACTCGGGGGCCTTAGAACCGGCCCAGGCTGTCATCAGCTCAACTCCCAACTTTCTGTCCTTTCAGGGGTCGACTGGAAGATGACTGACGTGCGGATTGCCACCAAGCTGCGAGGGTGAGTACTTGTCAAGGACAGAGTGCCTTCTGAGAGTCTTCCACGGGTCTAATGTGTCCAAGTTCTCCTGGCTCTTTATCCCTGAGGTGCTGGGCCTGGGGCCAGGCGGTCCCAGTTGCACCCAGAGGGCAGCTGATGCCCACACGCTGTGCCCCTGCCCCAGACCTGGGCCGGCAGCTGCTGACACCCACACACAGCATCACCTGCCGTTCTGGCCTCTGACTGTACCCGCTCCTCTTCCTTCCCTCTCACAACGCAGATGAGCGTGGGCCCCATGAGCAGAGTGATGCCCTGGGGTCTGCTCTAATTTATATTGAAACGGCAGATTTCCTCACACCAATTAGTGCCCCACGTGATGAATTCCCTGTGCCAGGGTGTAATGAGGCCTCAGTTCAGAATCGAGGCTTTAGATTCTGCCCCCCAAGGTGGCACCAGGAAGACGCCCCAGCACTCCCAGGTAGGGCAGTCTGTACCGTGGCCACAACGCCCTGGCCATGGCCATCCCAAAGCTGGCCCCCCAGGACCCTCAGTCTGGGTTGGACTCCCACTCAGCTCTTCCTGTTTGGCTGCAGATACCAAGGCCTCAAGGAGAGCTGCTTCCCTGCCCTGCTGGACCAGTTTGCCTCCTCCCACCAGTGCGGCACCTTCTGTGAGATGCTGGGGCTGAAACCCCTCAAGGGCCCTGAGGCTGCCCACTCCCAAGCCAAGGCCAAAGGCTCCAAGAGTCCATCTGCTGGCAGGAAGGGCCCCCAACTGAGTCCTCAGCCCCAGAAGAAAGGCCTTCCCAGTCCCCAGGGCACCCGGAAGAGTGCCCCAAGCTCCAAGGCCACTCCTCAGGCCTCAGGGGCAGTCACCACTCAGTTACTGGGACAGCCTCCCACCCAAGAGGGGAGCTCAAAGGCCCAGGGCACACGGTAGCCCCTGCGAGAGGCTGGGGGCCTTCACCCAGCAGCAGACCGACAAGGAAGCAGCTCGAACTGATGGAGACTTTCCCAGTGCAGACCAACCAGGAAGGTGCACTGCACAGGCAGCCCTTGGGGGCCTTGCGACGCAGCCTCTCCCCAGTCAGCTCCTCACCAGGTGGCTCTGGTGCGTGGCACACAGCCCAGTGGCCTCTTCTGGTGCCATGTCCCTCAGGGCTCCCAGGCCCCACTCCCAGTGCCCCGGGGGCTGAGGCCCTCCTTGAAGTTTACACTGGCCACTGCTGGAGGCTCCCCGCGTCCTCTGCATGAGTTTTGCACCCAGCCCCTTGCCCCAGCCAGACCCTGCCATGAATGGTGTCCCTTGGGGCGTGCAGGCCAGCACTTACCCCCTGCCCTTGCCCTACCCCCATCTCCTCCTGATCGCAGGGCCCTGGGCTTCCTCTGTTGTGCGACTCTCAGGGTGTCTTCTCCCTCAGGCTACCTTGCCTCATTCATCCCAGCTTAGCCTGCAACTAACCTGCCCCTGAGCCCCACTTGGGGCCTGTTCTGTCCTTGTGCAGTGGTCTTTGGTGACACGTGTTCTTGCTTTTCCTTCCCTCATCTCTCAGGCACTCACTTGCCTGCTTCTCAAGCTGTCTTGCACCCCACCCCCCATCCCTAGCTTGGAACCCAGTTGCAGCCTGCTGCCTGCCCTTTACGACTCTGCTTGTCCCCTTGCCTGATGGCTCTCCTAGCCTGGCCCACTACCTTATGCCCTGGACCCAGGTGAAGAGCAGACCCTCTGGCCTCTAGTCCACCCCAGTCCACTCCTTCCCTACTTTCCCACGCCTTCCTCCCGTAAAGTGAGAACTGGCACGAGGGTGGTCAGCAGCCCGGGCCAGAGGGACAGTGTGGACTTGGAGGGGCTGCACGCTCCATACTGAGGGAGGTGGCTCATGTGAAGGTCGCCTCTCCTCCTGGCTGGGGTGGAGGGCTGGGAGTTTGGGAAGGATGCCAGCCATCTGCCCACTGTGGTGCAGCGCTGTCGCTGTGCCTGGGACTCAGGACCCCTGTGCCCCAGCATTAACTCTCGATCCTGAATCTCTGGCTCCAAGACCTGGTATGTGAGCTCCCAAGGAATTGCTGTGCTTGGCCCAGGATCCTGTGCCCTTCCTGGGAGCCCCTCCTGGAGGCCCTGGATATGGGGCTCTCAGGGGGCCTGGAGCTAGCCTGCTCCCCTTGGAATTCAATAAAGGCAGCAACTGTGTTCCTGCTCACCCTCGTCCGGTATGGTTGTAGGTGTGCGGCTCCAGGTCCCCTCTCCCCAGGCAGGTCTTCCGAGGTGACCTACAGCCCCTGGGCGCACTTGGAAAATGAATCCGTGTTTTGTTCCTGCATTGACATTCAGTCTCAGCCTTCTGTGGCCACAGCTAGACAGCCTGTGCTTCTTGTACGACTGGGCCGATGGCTGTGCCACTTAGCCGGGTGACTGTGGGCTTGGGGCCGGGTTGGCATTACTCCTTCATTTGGGAGAGGAGCTCAGAGAAGGAGCCCAGGAGAGTAAAGCTGAACTGTGGGCTCTGGGGAAATGCCAGTGTCTGTGGCTTCTTCCACGGCAGCTAGACCAGTCCAGGGGGCAGCCAGCGCCTGCCTTCTGACCACTCGGCCTCCGCCGCAGCAGAGGGGCTTCTCATTCCCAGGCCCCTCCCGGACCCCCTGCCCCACCCCCGCCACGGCCCAGGCTTTTCCCTGCCTGGCGTTCACCCCACCCTGTTGACATTTCCGACTTCTCTCTCTCCGCTCACGCCTTTCCCCACTTTGTCCTCTCGCCCTGTGTGCCCCCACCACTCCCAGCCTGCCTGTCCAGGTTGCCTTGGTGAGCTGGAGCTGGGATGTTTTCCACTCGCTCGTTCATCTGTCCATTCGGCAGACGTGTAGTGCACACCTGCCTACTTTATGCCGGACGGCGAACTGACAGCTGTTGGGGGTCAAAGATGTAGGATGTGGTTGCAAAAGGGATCCTTTCCGTTAGGTTTCTCTGCCCTATCACAATCCCGTTTTGAAATCTTGAAACTTGTGGATTAGCTGGTAAAAATGAACCATTTTCAACCAAAATTATATAACCTAGCAAGAAAGTGAGCATGGGTAACGGCTACCATCCATTTCTATACTAGGTCAGTTCACGACTTGGGGTTTTTGCCTGTCTGAGGGGCCCAGGTCTTCAGTTCTGAAGTCCAGCTCCTTAGTTGTCCTGGGTTCCCGTTCCGTAGCAGCAAGCACATTTCCCTGCTAGAGTTGATCATCCTAGCCACGCCCATTGCCTCTTGGTGTAAGGAGCCTGAAGCAGCCAGGTGCCTCGGCTTCCAGTTGCCTTGAATCATCACTGTGACTTTTTGAGGAAGCATTGGCTCGGGAACTGAAACCTCGCTCCCAGCCTGGTGTCCCGAGCCTCCGGTCCGAGGAGAGCTCTGAGAGGCAGCGATGACAAACCCTTCTCCTCTCTGCTCCCCAGTCCGTAGGAGAAACGGCACCATGAGTGGCTTGCCAGTTCAGAGCTGATGCTACATCCCGCGGGCCTGGCCCAGCCTTGCGAGGGATTGTGCCTCAGCTGGGGCCATAGCTGAGTTTTTGACAAACCATCTCATCGCACTGTCAGGCCAACGGCGTCTGTGCCGTGGGGATCCTGACAAGATGAGTGACGGCCACGGGCGCCAGCCTGTTAGTTTACCTGCGCTGTAAAGTACGCTCTTCGGTGATGTTTGCAGCATTTCGTCATTCCGTGGATATTGGTGGTGGGTCAGGCGTGATGGGTGAGGAAAGCACATCCAAATCCAGAAGGGCCCATGGGGGTCAAGACAAACTCCTGCCCTTTTATAGCCGCGGCTGTAGATTGAGGGGAGCTCGGCAGGAGGGCAGGAGGGGGCCTTGTGGGAGAATGAGGGAGCAGCCCACATGCACGGCTCTCCTGGGCCTTCAGAGCCCTCTCCTGGAGTGCCCACCTGATGATGGGGGTGCTGCCGGCGCACCTCCCTGTGGCCGGTGGATCAGCTAACCCAGGGCACAAGGGCAGCGTGGCTACCTGGTGTCCTGCAGCCAGGCACGCAGGCTCTCCCAGAGCCCCAAGGGCAGCCAGAAGGCCACGACTCAAAAGGATAATAGTTTTTGGCCAGAGAATCACTTGGTTCCAAACCCTGGGTTCCCCTGTTTCTAGTCAGTAATTGCCACAAGCTTCATATCGCACTCAGCTCTGCCACAGGCTCTAAGTGGCCCCCAGTGTGCCTCAGACCGACAGAGACCTCAAGCACCACGGACCCTGCCAGGTCACGTGGTCCGGTGACAGAGCCATCTCTGCTAAAGTCTTTCCCAGCTGGACAGCCTTCATTTGCTCCAGGCCCAACCCAAAGCTGATGGCCTTTCTGTGTCACTCAGTAAATGGCTTGGAGCAAGATACCACAGGGCGACATTTTTTTTTTACCCGAATTGGGCCTTAGTGGTAAGGGATTCAAAATGCAATAATTCGTTTTACACTGGAGGAAATATTCTGATCTCAACAGACCCCTTGAGCCCGGGGAACTTTATCAGGGGGTAAGCCTTTGCATTTTAATCTGATTTATCTCCTACCTCTGACTCACGTGTGCCTCACCAAGGCATCTAGGGAAACGGGTGACCTCCGGACCCTGTCAGCATGATGCTGTCGGTGTGCCGGAACATGGTGGCGGGGGGGTTAAGGTCCCTGTGAGCCAGGCTCCGTGTGTTTAAGCCAGGACAGCCGTGGGCCATTACGGCCCCGCCAGGTGAAGGTGACATGCTTCTGATGCCCTTTGTTCATCAAAATAGAAAAAAATGAGTTCACTCTGTCAAAGGGTTTATGCCAAATGCCAGGAGCTGGATGCATTTGCTTTAGTAAGAAGACCGCCTCCGGAACAGCTGGAGTCCCTTTCGAAGGTTTCTGTCAGTCCAGAGGCCTCCCGGTGTCCTGCACTGGCCACGCTGCACTGTGGTAAGAAGCACTATGACTTCCCTGTCAAGCCTTTGGTGGTGGCACTCCTGCCTGCAATTTCCCCAGGTGTACGGTATCGCTCTTGATTTACTGTTTGCTAGGGGGAGATTTCTGATGACTTGTACTCATCCCGTCCTACTAGAGTCGCTCTTACCCCAAAGTCAGAGAGCCAGCGTGGGGTTCATGCCTGTTTCCAAATACATCCATTTCCACTATACTCAAAGTAACCCCTGGTTGGCTTTGGGATTCCTCCGGGTCGGCTATAGCGTAAAATTGGTCCCACAAATCATCCTCACTGAGTGGCAGACCCCACGCTTTTTTGTTGTTTCCGGAAACTGGGCTTGGCTTGGAGCCGGTGTCCTACAGAGGACACCCCTCTCCTCGAGTTTGGGTCTGTGCCCTTTCCTCCCGTAGTTCCCCGATAAATGCCCCACCTGATCCCTTTGGGAAAGGCTGCAGGGAAGGTTTACAGTGTGCCTCTAAGCTTTAAAACACGATTTCTCTTCAAAGATACTCAACTTCCTCTCCGCTGAAGGTCTGGGAATTCAGTGGGAGATTTTGACTCTCCCATGGCATCCTGATACAGACCCGTTTGCCCGCCCGGAAGCCTTTAGTCACGGCAATAACTAGGCACCGTATTAGGGGATGTCTGGTCTCTTTCACCCCTGGGCCCCAGGGATTGATTCGCCACAGCTGGAGGTCTGCTGTTCGTGCCGTGTGCGTTGTGATGACCCCCTACTCTGTTCCTTCTCTCTGTCTCTGCTGCTGAGGTCAGGGGCTCGTTTTCATGGCGGCTCTCCCCACCAGCACCCCAGGCCTGGAGAGGAAAGCCCGCACAGCCTTGCCGACGTATTCCGCACGGCCAGCAGCAAGCCCATCAGGGCAGAGAGAGGGTGGACGGACTGCGTGCATGCCAGGATCCAATAAAGCATTCTTGTCTCCTGAGCCTGTGAGTGCCTGCCTTTCTTGGATTTTTGGCCTTTTGATATAATTTAGCACAGTCAACATTTCGTCCAGATTTGTATTATTCAACCCTCTCCCCTGCCCCCCACCAAAAAAAAAATGCAGTAAGAAATGTATCTGGCTGTTTGAGCTTCCACTTCGAATGTCAAATCTCTGGTGAATGAACCTATCAACAAATATAACCTGCACCAAAAGTATGCTCTGCTGCTTGGGTCAAATAGCCTTACAAGAGTTTCCGTTAGTTTTCCCTACATTTTCTAACGTATCTAGTTCATACAGTTTCTTCTGGGCTAACTCTGGTGTTTCCTGCTCTGAATCTGCCTCTCCTCCCCTGGGCTATATTGAATGTGGATTCTGGTGCTGAGCAGATCAACAGTGCAGTGTGGGGCAGGGCCTGGGTCTCAACTTTGTCACTCGGTGCTGTAGATGCACGTGAGCTGACCAAACTCAGGGAGGCCAGCCCATTCACTAAACTTACAGAGAAATGGAATTTGGACACCAAGTCACACCACCTTGCTAATTTTTAGTGAGAAATTTAGCCATCCGGAAAACTGGACACTGGTATTCACCTGTCAAGTAAATTCGTCCCTTCTTCCCCTGAAAGGCAAAGTTTAAGGGAAGCCAAATTATGAGAAAGTTGTTTGGTGAGCTTAGAACAAGTCTGACAAAGCTCAGTTCAAAGCCAGCGTTACTGGCCATGTGCACTTGAGCTTGTTGCTTAACCTCTCTAAAGTGAAATGCCTCATTTAAAAAAAATCCTTTCACTGATAGTTATAGATCGCCTATTGTATGTGGTAATTACAAGTCCTGAGTACATAATAGTGAACAAAACAGACACACACTCCTCCCTCATGGCACTTAGTCCAGTGGGGGAGACAAACATTAAACAAACACCCCAATTAGTGTATAACGGCAAATACAGTAGTAGGTGCTACGAAGCAGAAGAATGGGAGAGAACACCAGCAGGGCGTGGGGCCTAAATTAGGCTGCGGTGGGGGTCTTAGGAGCTAATCTAAGACCATGTGATACTTGATCTGAGGACCTGAAAGACGCTGGTCAGAGGAACGGGGAGAGCACCAGGCAGAGCGAACAGTCCGTGCGAGCTTCCGAGCCAGGTTACAGCAGACAGGCAGAAGGCCAGCCCGTGTGGAGCGTGCGTGATGAGCCAGAGCACTGTGGCGCTGCAATAGGAGGTGCAGGGAGGGACGGGCCAGGCCTGGGAGGACATCTGCACTGAGCCCCGAGAGCAGCGGTGCGTCAGTTAGGATCGGCTACCACTGGGGATCCTAGAGAAGCCCCGAATGGCAGCGGTCTTAACCAAGAGAAAGTTACTCGGTCCTCGGGAAGAAGTCTGCAGGCAGTAGGAGAGCCGGGAGGGAGCGATCTAGGGTGGGTGTGGCCACTCTAGGATGTCGTTTGGAACCGAGGCTCTGCTCTGCTCTGTCCTGTCCACCCAAGCAAGAGTAATGGTTGATCCTGAGTGCAACATCGTGAGTAGAAGAACTGAAATGATAACGGTAGTGTTGTCAAACATCAGATGGCCACATTTTCGTTGTATGTAGTAGGGTCCACAGATAATGTCTAGAGTTGAAAATAAAAAATAGTATCTATACTTACATTTCTGTGTCATCTGTCTGTTCATCTGTTCATCCGTCCATTCATCTCTCCATCCACCCGTTCATCTGTCCATCTATCTTCCATCCGTCTGTTTATTTGTAGAGGTTGCTACCAGCAGTGAGGAACAAGAACAGTTTGTTTGTAGTTGTTGGGGTGGCGGTTGGGGAAAGGGACTGGGCTCTGGCCTCACCAGCCCCGGTCTCCCTGAGATGGCCCAGTGGTGAGCTTCCTCTAGATTTCCGTTGGCGCTCACTCACTTGGGTTTTATTTTGAACCGGCCTATAGAAAGCCGAACTCCTTTGGCCTCAGGAACTGCCTGTCGGAGATTGGATTGTATCCCATTCAGCCTGGCAAATTTGAGCCCCATTGTTAAATTGCTAAGACTGAGGGAACTCAGCCAGCTGGGGGTGTCTGCAGTCAGGAGGCTGTGGTTGGATGGCTGGAGCCAGCTCTGGGCAGGGGGCGCCTCCTGACACCCGAAGGTCCTGGGACCCATGAGGCGCTGTCCTCGCACCTCAGAGCTGATATTGTTCAGAGATGGCTCTTTCCTATTATTTCCAAAGGGCTTCGAGGGGCAGCAGCTACCAGACCCTGAGCCTCAGGGGACAGTCAACACACGAGGATGACCCTGGCAGCACACACCCGGATGGTAGAGTTCCAACAGGACAGGACTGTATGGATTCCTGGGCCGAGGTAATGGTCTGGTCAGCTCCTCTGGCTGCTGGTTTTCAGCAATTTCAGTAATGCGTCCAGGCCCGGGATGGGCAATGTGCTTGTGGATTCAGACTGCCTGGCACTTCTTTCTTTTTCTCTTTTCTTTCTTTCTTTCTTTTCTTTTCTTTTTTTTTTTTTTCTCGAGAAAGCTCGATAATCAGGCTATATGACATTCAAGGATTTAACACTGGCTATATACAGAAGGGAAAGCCACTCAATTAGACATACTTCACCTGTTAATATGGCAATATTTAGCCATGTACCATTTTTGCATTTAAAAATCAACAGAAAGTGTTACTCTTGTATCCGTTGGTTTCCAGTGACAAATAATGCAGCCATAATTCCTCCGGTTTTCAATTCCTCTTGGATGACATTTATTAGCAGAGGGAAACCTGATGCTTTAGCTGAAATCTGGCAGCCCAGGAAGTGCACCAACTGCTCCAAAGTATCCCTCATGCTCGAGAAACAATGCTTTCAGCTGACCTTTTGACCCGTGATCTGGCGCGCATGCCAACGGTTTCATCGAGAGAGGATTGACTCTTAGCAAGTGTCCAGCTGAGACAGCGCTGTTCATTTGCTCATGAACGGCAGGCGTTTCTGCCACGGGACCGATGTTACTGGTGACGGTAACTACAGGAGCTCCTGCTAGGCCCCGTTACTAACTGATTCTCGCTTCTCCTTATAAATCCTATTGCCAGAACTCAAGCCACGGCCAACCTGGCAGACCGAATCTCTCATAATATCCTCACGAATAGCACAAACCAGCTTGTCGGCTTGGGTGCTATCACCTGTGGATGCCATTTCAAGAGCCTCTTCAAAACTTTCACAGCCAGTCAATAAACCACACGAGTCCAGAAAGGTACCCCCTTCAAGGCTGGTCCCAGCTACGGGTTTATAGTTGTCTCTGGAGCGGATTGCTGAACTACTGACTCCCGAGCCAGGGTCCAGTACCGGCAGTGGGTGGGGGTCGTTGTCCAGGTCAAAAGGCATCTTTTGGCGTCGATCAGGTTCTGAGGCCTCAGCAAAACAATAGCCCTCTGCTTGTCCGTTGACACTGACAGAACCTGCGCGCAGCAAGCCCTTTACCAGCAGTCAAGGTCATCCATCTGTGCAGGTGGAGGTTGCCAATTGTGCGGAAATCTTTTTTTCAAATTTGTAAGCACTGCCCTCTATAGCACATAACACCATGTGTAATGTTGAGGGGTTGGGGTTTTTTGTGTTTGTTTTGTTTTTTTTACATCTTCCCATTTCAATAAAAGTAGGCCGGTCTGGGTTGGAAGTCTGATAAAGTGCAGCTTCCCTCTCCAGCCAGAAAGTGTTTAATCCTCAAGTCAAGGTGTCCCTCCCGAATACCAGTGGACCCATACACTACATTAGAAGTCAGACATTCCTGGATGCTTCTAAGCTCTCAACTTCTTGTTCCTCCTCTGCTGGGATAGCGGTAGGTTCAAGATATGAGAGCTTTACCGGAGTTCCCCCACTTTTCCGTGCCAAACCACAGGAAAGATGATTTCTTGGCATCCTTGATCCTCATGGCAACAGCCTAAGGTGAGGGAGGGGCAGCCTGGGATTCAGTGTACAGAGGGTGGTGGCAGCTCTGGAAGTGGCTGGGCCTGGCCAAGAGGGGCAGGCCTAGAGCAGGTCAGTGGCACCGGTGGCGAGGCTGGCGAAGGGGGTGCCCTGCCCCCAAGGGGTGGCCAGCACCAAGTGAGCTGGGGCAGGCCATTGGCCTTGCAGCTCTGTGCCACCCCCACCGCCACAGCTGTTCCAAACAAAAGGCCCGGGTCCCCCAGCTGCTGCTGCAGCCCTGACTGACGTTTCTGATCAAACGAAACACCCTGGTTTCACACTAAGTCTCTTTGTTTCCCCACCCCACCCCTCCCGCCCATGAGATTCTCATTGGAACAGGCTGTGGGCAAACCCAGAGTTCTCTCTCCCACCCCCCTGAACACAATTCACAGCCATCGCGTCTAAGTGTGGGCCCGGAATCCGTCCTGCTTGCCAAGCTGCAGGTGAACTGGACCGATGGGGTGGACAGTGGACAAGTCAAGTGTCAGCTCAGGTCTCCCAAATGTGAACATGCAGCACAGCGGCCCGTGCTCCCACCTCAGCCTGTTCGACTTCTCCATGGTGCTCCATTTATGATGCTGACCCCCCCTGCCCCCCGTATACACCTCTGCGGAGGGCAGGTTGGGGGAAGTGGTGACCAGTACCTGCCTCATGGGGCTCTTATGAGGGTTATTCGGGATACTGCAGGTAAACTCTCAGCACAGCCTGGCGTGTACCAAGGTCTCAGCAGTGCCGTGATTGTCACTGTCTCCTGGAACTACTGGACCCATCTCGGGGCCCACTCACACACCGCTCTTCTCCAAGTTGGGAGACGCTGGTGTTTCTCCCCTCGCTCAAGATGAGGTGGCTAGTGAACGTCTCTCCCCCGCCCCTGAAAGTCATCTTCCCCGCTCTCATCCTGTGTGGAACGGCACCGCCTCCCAAATCACAAGCTCGCCAGCAGTGAGCTCCTGCATGGCGCAGGTTCTTCTCCGCAAACCGCCACTGTCACGGAACAGAAGGGAACTGGATACGACCTTTAGAAAAATGAAACTTGCTTCTGCAGGCACAGCGGGGTGGAAAGGAGGGTTTCAGCGTGAGTCACAGTGTAGGTTGGCAGGCCCGCGCAGGAAGAACAGTTGGTACCAGTAGGAGGAGAGTCCCGGATGAGCCCGTGCCTTCCAGTGGACAACACAGCGCTCTCAGTGGCATTCTGGCTGCGTGGGGGGAGGCGAGATATGCCTGGGAAGTTTCAATGTCAAGATGCGGCACTTAGAGGTGTCTGTTTTTGTTCTTCCTACCAATTGTGTTTAATTTGTGGCGCCCTGCGTGTCATTAGCACCTTCCGCATGGACACAGCGGGGCCCATGCCAGATCGCTTCTCTGACAGGGAGAGAAGACAGAACATTCGAGGAATTATTTTTGCCTGTGTCAATAGCCGGTGTATCAGCTGCAACTCAGTGTCAGGCTCTGGGCCGACAAGGCCATGGAAATCCAAATTAATAGTCCTCTAGGCCTTGCCTGTGGCTGGAGAAAAACCATGCACCTCAGATGTAGGACAGAGCTTTGGGCCCGAAAGCCACAAATGATATCTTTTGAACCTAATGGCTGAACCGTGAATTAAGAACAACTTTGGCATGTAGAGCATCTTAACCTGGGTCCAAAGGAAAAGGGAAATCTCAATCTCTCATTATGTAAAAAGCTAATACCAGATGGAAAGGCCAGAAGGACAGGAGGTGAGATAACAAGAGAAATTTTCTTCACAAAGTAGCAACCAGTTACATGCTTGGAAACGGAGATCTCTGACCCGCCTGGGGAAAGCTGCCCCTACCTAGTGGCCTGGGGCCCTCCTGGCCATCAGACCAGGGGTCCTTACGTGACCAGCCCTTTCTTGTTCTCTGGGAGACATGAGCCCCAGACCCACTCTTCCGTTTTGGATAATGGCCATTCACGCCCATCTTTCTCAGTGCGTGGAGAGGCTCAAGGGGTGGACTGTATCTGGTAAAGCTCTTGGGTGGTCATGCCAGGCAGTGCACGGCCGTGGCGTTGGACCTTTTGGATATTGGAAAGAATGATGAGGTCGTGTTCATAGACCTTGACCGGGGAGGAGACTCTTTTTGGCCGGTGCTTGGACGCACGAGTCAGTGCGATGCAAGAGACCTGACCCACGAGGAGCCGGCGATGAGTGCCGGCAAGACCGCGAGAAGAAGGTAGGTTGTCGAGCAGTCCTTCCGACAGTGGCGGCCTCTCACAGTCCCGGATGTTTCACTCACCACTCGTAACAACATGCTCCTTACTCTATCAAAGCCGGGCAGGGAGGAGAGGTCTTCCCCACTCTTTGGCCAAGAATTCCCCTGAAACAGGAGGTGGCCCCAAAGCACTAAAACCGGAAACAGGTATGGGGTAGCCTCTGAAGAACGGAATACCTTTGGGACAGGCGGAGCACCCTCTTCATTATAAATCCTTCTAAGTGCTCTTTTGATTGGAAGGCAAATACATATGAATTATATATATATATATATATATATATATAACCTTCACCTCCCTCTGTCCTGGACCCATCGCCCTGCCCTGGCTCAGACGCAAGCCTCACCGCACCATCCCAGTGGGCAGGACGGGCCTCAGAGCTCACCTTCTCAGGAAACAGGCCACAGGGTGGGGTAAGGATGTGCTGAGATCATGCAGCTGGATAGGGCAGAGCCAGGGGCCCCCGAGGGCCTCCAGCTATTGGTCTTGCCCCAGAGCCTCAACCCAACCTAACCAGCCTCCCAACTGCCCAGCCTGTGGTTCTCAGCCAAATGCCACCTGAAAAGAGCATTTATTTGGCTTCTGGGGCCAGGGTCGCCGATACTCACCCCTCCGGGAGCAGGGGGAGCGTGGGAGACACACAGGGTCTCCTGGCCCAGAGGAGGAAGGGAATGTGTCAAGACAGCCCCGAGACGGGACCTGGATGATGCCAGACTGTCTGCCAACCACCTCACCCGAATTAGCTCACTCAGCCCTCATGAATATTCATTTACGAGGTAGGTACCAGTGCCCACCCCGCCGTTTTGCAGATGAGGAGACAGGCTGACAGGAGAGGCAGGAATGAACCAAGGCCTGTCAGCTCCGAGCTCAGGGTTTTGTTTCATGGTGCACAGCCTGTGAAATCCTTGTTTTGGAGACCAGGGCACATCAATGTGTCAAGGTTGTATGCTGCAACGCAGGGAATGCTTTTTATAAGTACCGCGCGCTAACCGATTGCGCCACTGGAGCTCCAAGGGAATGCTTTTTGAAACAAGCTCGGCTGCTTCTGGATGTGTGGTGCTTCCTGGCTTCTGTGGGGGCACCACGAGAGGAGGGGAGAGAAAGGGGGGAGACGTCGGAAGGGGACAGAGGCAGAGGAGCAGGCA